>JZKD02S1996438.1:14547-24921 GCA_000966675.3 Picea glauca | reverse complement strand
CTGGATGGGTGGACTCTGGCCATCCAGATCTTTTCGTCGCTTACCCTAAGGTGTATTTGTGCCCCAGCTTAAATTTGAAATCTCATCTCCACATCTGACGATCATCCCAGACCATGGATCCTCCGAAAGGATCTTGTTCGTTCATCACTTATAAATGTTGAGAGGGGTCGAGGAACTATCCTTTGCGTTCCTTTTCCCCCCACATCTACAGGTGTCACAGACTCTGGATCCTCTGAAAGGATCTCATCCGTTGATCAATACTTAACCTTTATACTAACAGGCGAGGGTTTGCAAGTATTAATTTTGGGATTTGTTGGCATAGGGAAGCATGCCCCTCGGTGTCCCTAGTACCAAAATGCCAAAGTGTCGAATATGCCTCATTTGGAAATTATCCCCCCTGGGCTACGCCTTTGTCGATATGACCTCTTCTCATATGACCATAGTTTTATTTCCATCAAGATTTATCAAGGCGAGAGCCTGACCTCTTGTCAACGAGACTCTTGAATCCCTTATCTCCAATTTCCCGAAATGGGAAGTCTCACAACACATGGCCTCCGTCATTCGGACGGTTCAGATCTATTCCAGTGTTTTCACCATGGAAAATCCCGAACTCTCGTCACTAGGACTTCCGAGTTCGTGATTCCTGATTCCCCAAAATGGGTAATCTCACTACACGTGGCCTCCATCATTCGGACGGTCCAGATCTATCCTGGGGATTTATCCTCTATACACTGGGGTCTTAACCCTTGGGTAACTCCTGATATATCCAATGGTTGTCGGGTTTTCCAGCCAATATCTGACGGCTCAGATTAGTTCCTACCCGTGCATTCTTCCACGACTCCCTGGACGTGGAAAAATCAATGATCCAGATACTCCCATGGAACTTGGAGATCTACGGTCCTGAATTATTCATTGTCCATGAAAACACAGAAAACAAAGGGGTAAGGAATTTAACACCCTACTTACTCCTACCAATCTAACATTCATGCGTGACCACAGGTTTCCTTATGGAATCTCGTCCGTCAATTAATACCTATCAGGGTTAAGGCACTTAACACTCCATCTTCTTCTTCTGATCTGGCGATCGTGAGTGACCACAGATCTCCCGACGGGATCTCATCCGTTGATTCGATACTTCATCCTTATACTGCCATCTCGGGTTTTCAAGAGGATCGTTCCTCCTCATGCAGGGTTACTAAGGCCTCACGCCTTCACATTCTCTTTCTCAGTTTTTGATGGGCTTTTCAAGGAGGGTATCTCTATGGGGAGGTTCACCCAGGGTACTATCTGAGACAGATAAGGGCATCATCCTCCCGAGAACCAGATGTGAAGTCTAAATTAGATCAGTATGCATATAAATAACGATTCATGAGGACATAAGCCATACGTAGTATTTCCATACAAATATACAACTACTAGTACTGATTAAAACACCATACAGACATTCTTATAATGAAATCATTCACAGTTTCACAGCTTATGAGCATAATTATCAGAATACATATATTTCAAGATGCCAAAGGAAAAACACTTATCATAAGGTAACACCAGAGGTTATGCAACTACTGAGAGGGGTGCTCGTTTCCACCCAACTGTAGGCTCAACGACTCCCAGCGGATTTACCACTAGCCACCCCCGAGATGAGACCATGATGCTGTGAGACCGCGTCTCTATTTACTAGTGACCAGAAGCGAAGTTTACTCTCCTTCCTCTCTGCTATCACTCACTCTACATATCACTAGAGTTCTCTTCCTCCCCTCGCGTCTGCCCTCTTATCGCTTCTACCCCACGCCTTATCCTCTTGCGAGGTTGTGTGTGGCACGATTTCCCTTGCACTAGCCAGTCACCTCCCCATCCCTCATTAATTCCTAAGGAGCCATCTACCTGCAAGCCTGTGAGACATTTAATTCGGGGCCAGTGAGCCGCTTTTGGTTCTCCGGGCCAGTGAAGTCCAAATATGGTATTAATTCTCGGTGGAATTTAACACCACCTTTCCAGGTACCTTCCACCGCCATCATGGTCTCTTTTTCATCACATCCCCTCTCAGCAGTCCTACAATATAAATTCATAATGTTATTCACATTCATGAGTTTGCCACAGTTCTGGCTAGTCCAGTTATTTTTACAAACTGGGGGAAACAGGGTGTTAAAGTAGGTATAAGGATGATAAAGGTGATGGCTTGTATAATCTTGTTATAAATATGAAGATATAACCCAAGGGTAATTGGTAGACATCAACACTAATTTTATTTGTGCTAAAATCCAAAATGACTATAAGGAAGAGGAAAAAATTAAAAATTTAAGCAACACTAATGACAAAAATAAAAAAACCTAAAGGCTAAATTGACCCAATCAATTCCTTTTGATAACATTGGATCCACAGGGGATGGCATGCTCCCTGTGAGCTGCCAAGAACAAGCAACTTTAGTGTCTTATCCTATGGATATGGGGTCTTTTATTCATCAGAAACAAAAATAAAAATGATATTTACAATGGAAGGGAATTCACTCATGGCTTAAGAAACGATATTTCTTCAGAATTTGCCCATTAACTGCGCTGCCAAAAACTTCATATTCTTCCAAGTTCTGTAATTTATAAGTATTATTTTGAAAAACTTTAGAAATCTTGAAAGGACCAATCCACAAGACTTTGAATTTACCATGTTTGCATGTCTTACCTTGGTGCATCCCACTTGAGAACCAAATATCCCAGCTATAAATATCCTTTGTTTACCTTCTTATCAAAAGATTTCTTGATATTTTCTTGATGTCTTTGTCCTTTATCAAGGAGTTTCTCCCTAGTCTGTTGTACTTCTACTAGCTGATGCATCCTTCTGAAAATATAATATGGTTCTCCTTGTTGATCCTAAAGGAAATTTTCCAAAGGAAAGGCAAGCTGAGTAGGAAAAATAGCTTCAATACCATAAATAAGATGAAAGGGGGAAATACCAAGTGATCTCTTTGTAGTGACTCTATCAGCCCATATGGAAAATTTCATCTTTGAGTCCCATGCTTTCTTCTTTTCCTCCAATAACTTCTTAATAATATTTACAAGTCTCTTGTTAGAAGATTCTGCTAAACCATTGCCTTGGGGGTAATAGGGGGTATAATGAACTAGTTGAATCCCAAACTTCTAACAAAATTTCACCAATGGTTCAAATTTGAAGGATGCAACATTATCGGTAACAATCTTGCTTGGGAAACTAAACCTTGACATAATATCTTCAAGAAAACTAATAATTACCTTGTGTGAGGCACTCCTTGTAGCTATGGATTCGATCCACTTGGTGAAATAGTCAGTTGCACTCAAAATCCATCGATGTTGACCACTTGAATATGGATTAATTTCCCCAATGAAGTCAAGTACCCACTGTTGGAAAGGACCATAAACCACCACACGCTTTAGAGGAAAATATTCCAGTTGTTTCTTTCCTGAAAACTTCTGACATTTATCACAGGCCCTAATATTTGAACAAACATCAGTAAAAAGGCTAGGCCAAAAATACCCATCTCTGAGAATCTTATATGCTATGGTCCTCCAAAAATGATTACCCCCACACAAGTTTTCATGAAAATCAGTTATGGTCTTTTGAGCCTCTTTCAGATCTAGACATATTAAGAGAACCCCTAGAGAATCTTTCCAATACAGTATGTGATCAATGAGACAATATCTGATTGCCTTTAGTTTCAAAGATTTCAACTTGTTTTTCTCCAAACCATTAAGAGGCTACAACTTTTGAAAGAAAGAAATAATGTCTTTGTATGAAGTGCATTCTTCCAAGTTGGGATGATATGTGAGACTTTAACAGAGATATCAATTTGTTGATTTTCATAGTTTAGGTTCATGAAATTAACCCCCAGTGCTTTGCAATTTGATTCAGCCAACAATCTATCTAAACCTTGCCTTTCATGAACTTAGTAGGCTTCATTTCAAGGTCAAATTCCATAATTTTGGAAAACCACTTGCTTCTCTTTCCATCTATGTCGGGATGCATTAGTATTTCCTTCACAGAAGCTGATGGGACATAGGAAATAATCTTGGAATGCAGAATATATACCCTGAATGTTTAATGTATTTAACCAAAGCATAATCCTTCTTTTCCATAATATCATACCTCACCTCTACATCCCTTAATGCATCATTGAAAAAGGAAATGGGATACTCCATCCCATCTATGTTTTTGTGAAGAAGGAAATCAGTCAATGTGTCGTGTGAGGCAAAAGAAAATATCATAAATTCATTTGAGTAAATAGGGCTGATGAGAACAGGTGCCTCAGTCAATGCCTATTTGATTTGATCAAAAGAATTCCAAGCTTCAATAATCCATTTCACCTCATTTCCTTTTCTAAGCATAGATGTGATAAACTTAACCAATTCAACAAAGTTAGATATGAATCTTCTCAAAAATAATATTTTACCGAAGAAAGACCGGATCTCCTTCATGGATCTAGGAATAGATAGAGTCTTGATGGCCTTTACTCTACTTGGATCAATCCTTACCCCTTCTACTGAGAAAATTTTTCCCAACAACTTGCCTTCTTTCATAGAAAACAAAGACATTTTAGGATTGAGAGACAACCCAAACTTTCTACATTTCAATAAAAATTTCTTCAAATGATGATAATGTTCCTTATCATATCTTGAGAAAACTATAATGTCATCCAGATAGATGACCACAAATTTGTCCTTCTCCCCAATGAGGGAAATATCCATTGCTCACTGGAAGGTTTCTCCTACATTCATTAGACCAAAGGGCATTTTAGAATACATAAATGTGCCCCAAGGGGTAGTGAAAAAAACTTTCTCTCTATCTTCAGGTAGGACAAAGATTTGATTGTATCCTGAGAAGCCATCAATCATAGACATCCTTGTTGAACTAGTCACCTTCTGCAAAATATGTTCCATCTTACGCAAGGGATAATTAGATTTCTTAGAACTTCTATTTAAATTTATGAAATCAACACAAAGTATGATTTCACCATTCTTTTTCCGCACAGGGACTAGGTTGGCCACCCATTCAGAGTACCTTAAAGGTATGTTGATCTTAGCATCAAGCAACTTATTGACATCCTTTTCCATAATACGTAGCAACATGGGATTTATCTGTCTTAGTTTCTGCCTAAATGTCTTGGTCTCATCTTTCAAAGGGTTTTATGTTCAATGATGCTTGTATCATAAGATTGTTGATCTTCATATTTCCAAGAAAATACATCAGAAAACTTCTTTAATAACTTCACATACTCATCCCTTTGCTCCTTTGATAAACTACTAAACAATTTGACATACTTGGGATTTTCCTTTGCACCTAAGTTTCATTTTTTCACATGAGCTTCTTCATTTGAAGCTTTAACCTTCACAGCAAAATCATTTCTATCAAATATTCTCTCCAAAGGGACCAATCCTTTGGGAATATGGTTACTGGGAAATTGGACAAACTTGTGGTCTACAATTTTATTCAGGAAAACATCAATATGAAGAGAAGAAAACTCTTCCATTATTTCTAGGAATCTCTTAATCTCAAGATTATCCTCAAAGACCTTCCAATGTTTGACATTGTCAGGTATAGAGGGTCTATACTTTACTTCCACATCATACTTGAACTTGGGGGGCAAAGGAATCTTAAATTTACTTGCAGAAACAACCAAAGCATTTTCCATAGCATTCTCTTCCCTTGGAACAAAAGAGATGTTAAAAGATAAGAAACAATTGTAAATTAGATCCCAAACTTCATTTTTGTAAGTCCTTAATCTGGGATGTTTTGCTTGATACATATTTTTAACCTAATGCATAATTAGTTTAGCATCCCCAAAAACTGCTAACTTCTCAATCTTCATATATTTAGCATCCCTCAAACCCAAGACAAGAGCCTCATACTCTGCAGCATTATTTGTGGTTTCAAATTCAAGTTTATAAGACAAAGATATGATTTCTTGAGCTGGGGAAATAAAAATCACTCCAGCACCAATACTTTCTTTAGAAAAGACCCCATCAAAAAACATCTTCCAAACTAGGGTATTTTGAGGAGGGGTCTCACAAGTTTCAATAGGGTTTTTTTGGATTTCAATGGGTGACTGAGGAGCATCAGTGAATTGTAGGATACTAGATCCTAAATTAGTGTCAAAAACATAAATTGTATGGTTTGTAGGATTAGATTCATCACTGATGATGTAAGCTAGTTGTGTTTCCTTGTAAAACCTTATGTGCTCTCCTCCAAACAAAGGAATAGTGACATATGAAAGGTGCACCTGCAAAGTTCCCCCTAGTCTCTTAATACAATATATTAACAATATCATACAAAAATTAGGGGGGACATCATCCACTACAATATCCATGACCACACTCTTCATGGGAAATTGAAACAAGGTAACAACCAGGTATTTGATCACTCCAAGGAATTTTACTTTTTTGGAGTCAAATGAGTATAGGTCATGATAGGTTTTAGTAGTTTCTAGACCTATCTCATCCATGAAATTTTTAGGGATGAGGTCATGAGATGCACCAAATTCCATCAAGAAGTTTTGCAAAACTTTATCATGAATATTCAGTGATATGTAAAAAGGAGGAGAAGAATCATCCCTATATTTTACCAAAGGTCCCAATATGACTGCTAGTTTTTCATCTTGTATGTTCACTGAGTCTATGGAATTGGAGGAAGATTAAGGTTGCAAAATCTTGGAAATATGAATTTTAAATAATTCATTTTTAATCAGTTCTAACAATGGTACTGGAATTTTTATCCTTTGAATTTCATTCTCAAAACTGAAAGAAGAGGCAAATTTCATCTCCTTCATTTCTAGAATAGCAGCCTTAATTGTTGTTTGATGGTTTTTTTCCTCTTTTTATTTGCTTCTTGAAGCCATAAATTTAGTAGAATTTTATGCTTTCTTGGGTTGATATGATGTACTAGGATTCCCATCATTCTTTTTATACCTCAAGTTGTATTTTTTTTTTCATTAGTTTTCTCTCCTTTACTCAATTCATTCAACTGACTTACCATAAGAGACTCCTCATATGCATACTAAGTTAGATGAGGGGATGAGGAGGTATCACCCACATAGTGAATTTTTGGATCTGTTTGTTCATCCTCTCCTACTTCATCATCTACCATGTTATTTTGAAGAGGGGTCTGCACTTTTTGGTCCTCCCTATTTCTCTGATCTCTTTGAAGGATCTGTGGGGCATTATTTTGTCTTCTAAAATTTCCTCTATTACCATTATCTTGTGTGTTTCTATTATTTTTTCTTCCCTCAAGATTAATTTTTTCCATTTCAGCAGAAAGTGATTTAATGATGCAGGAGCATCTCCCACATCAAGCGAGCCAACGCGGAAGCATTGGACAGCTGGAAAGCATCCAGTACAATTTTTTGAATTTTCCTTAAAGATGATGCGACAAAAATAAATGTGGAAATTTAATGAGGCGCACTTGTATAATGTAATAGACCTTGAGCATATTTCTCTCATCCTTAGTAGGTAGAAGGCATTTAAAGTAATCAATGCAGGTAGATAGAAATTTAATTCTAGATTAGACTGTTTGAGAACGCAAGAGGGAAACAGGATATAGACACCCTCATTGTGTATTGTATCATTAGCTCAATGAAGCATTAGAGCAAGAGCATGCAGAGAGCTGTGTAAGAACACCCATGTACAAATATTTGAATTAATAGAAGAGCTGATTCAAATTCATGGTTTTGTGTCTCTTCTCTGTGTATTGATGCTAAATGGTATGCTCATGAATGTTTTATTCTTGTTATACATTTGCTTTTATGTTTTGTATATGGTTTCATGTCTGAATTGAAATCTGAGAGGAAGAAGGAATGAGTTTCAATTGTTTCTCTATTTGATCCAGAGAATTCCTACAAGGAGTGCAGTTGAAGTGTCTGCAAAGGAGTGCGTTGACATAGGGTTTAGATAGAGATAGCTTTTGTCCTCATTCACTCAAAAGTGCAAATAGGCACAGAAGCTGTGCAGGGAGTGTGTAGGCCGAGTGAATTTCAGGGTTGCGAACTTGAGCGATAGATTGAACGACTACTGCTCCAAGAGTACGCAGAGTCAAAAGACTTCAACACTTAGGAAGTGTCTAAAGGTTTCCGCAAGGAGTGTGAGCAAGAGGTATTTCTAAGAAGACTTAGAGTCATGGAAAACTTCAGAAGGCGCAGGACCTTCGAGTAATCACAAAGAGAATCACATGGAGTTTGTGTCATGAAGTTTATAAGAAGGCGTTGCGAGTTTGCGTGCAGGTGGACGAGTTCCATAGAGTAACACTTGGTTATTCGTCGGAATCGCCAAACAAGGAAGGACGGACGGTATTCTCTGAAGAGAATCCATGAATTTCCATGAGCCGTTAGATATCGCGAAGGTGTAGGGGAGATACGACGAATTATTTCCAAAAGTTCAAAGCTCAGGAGGGGCAGAGCCGTTGATCCAAGTCACAAGGACCGTCGGATTTACACATGGGATCGTGTATCGGGATTTTGTGAGAAAAGAGTCGAAGAGTTGGTAGTGGGAGTCGCGAAATTATGAAACGCGATATCCCAATAGCTAAGGATTTGTGTGGGCCACAGAGGAGTCGGTAGGTGGACAGGTGGCACCCCTTATCGGGGTTTCGCAGTGAGAAGTTCCAAAACCATTACCTTAGGATTTACGATACCATGAAATCCGAAGTGCCGATAAGGTAGAGTGAAGTGAAGGGTTGAACTCGCGCATGCGTCGGAGCTTCGGCATATCTGGGTTCGGGAGTCGGAGAACCGAGTTGCTTAACATCACAAGTGTCGAAAACGTGATAGGATAAGTCCCGACAGGGTAAAGGAAAATGTTAGTGTTGACTTGTATCGGGTCTCGAGGATTCAAGAACCGAACACTCGACCATTGACCTAGCGAAGTCACGAAGTCCGATTTTCTGATAGAAAGGGGAAAATCCCGTGAGAGAGTTTCTGTGGGTGAAGATTTCCCGATAGGGAAATAGAAGAGCTATTTAAAAGTTCTTCAGGCCGTGAGAAAAGGAAGATCCTGTGAGCGGACGTGCCCACGGATGTTACTACGTCAGTTTGGTATCAGAGCTCAGAAAGGTTCTTTGCTTTCTGTAGCAGAGAAAGAGAATTCACCATGCCGCCGAGAAGAAATAGGCAATCACCTGATCCAGAGGATAGGGAAATGTCGAGAAGAAGAGGCAGGCAGATGACAGACCCAGTCATGGAGAGGAAAATGCGTGATCTTCGAGCAAGACTTGAAGACATGGAGACAATGCAAAGATGCACAGATAGTGCAGGGGATCTCAATGATTCCGAAAGCGAAGTTGAGGTTGAACGTGAATAAGAAGTTGTAGCCGAAGATGCATCAAACAATTGTTTGATCAGAGCTATTGCAAGGATGGGTGCAAGAGAGAATATGGATATTCCAGTTTATGAGGGAAACTTGGATGCAGAGGAGCTTCTAGACAGTATTAGAGCTCTAGACACATACTTCAACTATGAATATTTCAAGGAAGACAAGAAAGTCAAGCATGCTGTCACAAGACTGAAAGGACATGTAGCATTGTGGTGGGATGAACTACAAGCTGACAAACGCTGCAAGGGAAAGCAGAAGATCAAGAGCTAGGACAGGATGATCATAAAGATGAAGGTAAAATTCATCCCCAGGGATTATCAAATTACTCTGTTCAGGAGGATGTAGATCCTGAGACAGACGCTGATGACAGTGAAAGAATACACTAAGGAATTCTACAAAATGAACATCAGGGAAGGTCATCAGGAGAGCAATGATGAAAAGGTTTCCAGGTATATGAATGTCCTGAGATACGATATCTAGGATGAGATGAGCATGGTAACCATCTGAATGGTGGAAGATGCTTATCATATGGCTCTGAAAGCTGAGGACAAGCCCAGAGGCATCTCAGTCAGCCCAGAGGCAAGTCAGTTTCCCAGGATAAATATCAAAAGCCCAAGGAGGAATGGAAGAAACCTCAGGGTAAAGTTGAGAGAGAGGGGGACTCACAGAGAGGGCCATATGTTGAACAAAGAGGGTAGCATAATGAGTAGAGAGGAGGTTATGATGACAATAACACTTTTCCTCGTACTAGAGGTAGAGGAAGAGGAAGACGTGGACTAATCACATGCTTCACATGCGGAAAGAATGGGCACAAGTCTTACGAGTGTACAGAGAAAAAGAAAGAAATTGGAGAAGCTCACATCGCCGAAGCGCAGAGGTGGGATGTTGAAGAAGAAGACGCTGAAGACAGAAGATCGTTGATGATGCGAAAAGCCCTTTTGACACCCGAGAAGGAGGTGGAAAGTTCAGTCCAAAGGACCAGACTTTTCATGACTGCTTGCAAGACCAAGGACAAGGTATTCAAGGTCATTGTAGACAGTGGTAGCATGGA
>JZKD02S1996438.1:0-14497 GCA_000966675.3 Picea glauca | reverse complement strand
AACACTGTACTTCTCATGAGTGGGAAGGAACTTCTTACAGAGATGAAGAAGAAGGAGGATCCACAGTTCTTTGTGGCCAGAAAACCAAGGATTGTTCTGACTAGCACAAGAGTTGATGATTTACCAGAGGAGATTCAAGAACTGCTAGAAGAGTTTGCTAACATAGCAGTGGATGAATTACCTCGTTCGTTACCACCGATCAGAAGTGTGAGTCATCATATTAATCTCATACCAGGAGCCAGTTTTCCAAACAAAGTTGTGTACAGATTGACACCGCAAGAGAATGAAGAGGTTAAGAAACAAGTATAGGATTTGTTGGACAAAGGTTTGGTCATGGAAAGCTTGATTCCATGTGCTATTCCAACAGTACTCAGTCCGAAGAAAGACGGAGGCTGGAGGATGTGCATTGATTCGAGATCCATTAAAAAGATAACTATCAGTTACAGATTTCCATTGTCAAGGATGGATGATCTGATGGATTTCTTAAGTGGAGAAAAGTATTTTTCAAAGATTGATTTGAAAAGCGGTTATCACCAAATCCGCATGAGAGAAGGTGTTGAATGGAAGACAACATTCAAAACAAACAAAGGGTTATATGAATGGCTTGTTATGCCATTTGGATTAACAAATGCACCAAGTACCTTCATGAGGTTGATGAACGAAGTCCTGAGGGAGTTCATCGGTAAATTCGTCATTGTGTATTTAGATGACATACTGGTTTACAGTAAATCAGTGGTAGAGCACTTGAAGTATTTGGCTACAGTGATGCAGAAACTACAGTAGGAGAAGCTGTTGATAAATATGAAGAAATCCTCATTCATGAAGACATAACTCATTTACTTGGGATTTGTTATTTCGGTGAATGAGTTGAGGATGGATCCAGATAAGGTGGAAGTGATCAAGAATTGGCCATCACCGAGAAATGTATTTGAGGTGAGAAGTTTTCATGGATTGACTAGTTTCTACCGAAAGTTCATCAGGAATTTTAGTGGAATTAGCACAGCAATGATGGATACAGTGAAGAAAAGACACAAATATTTTCACTGGATAGAAGAAGCCGAAAAGAGTTTCAATCTGTTGAAGAGGAAGATTATGGAACAACTGGTTTTGTTGTTGCCAAATTTCCAGAAAACATTTCAAGTGAAATGTGATGCAAGCGGATTTGCAATCGGGGCAGTCTTGAGTCAAGAAGATAGGCCGATAGCATATTTCAGCGAGAAGTTGAATGAAGCGAAATTTAAGTACTCCACATATTATAAGGAGTTATATGCTATCATACAGGCATTGAAGAAGTGGAGGAATTACTTGATCCTAAAAGAGTTTGTATTGTACAGTGACAATCATGCACTGCAGTTTGTGACTCAACAGGAGAAGTTGAATCAGAAACATGTTAAATGGGTTGAGTATATGCAGAATTTCACTTTTGTGATTAATCATATTTCTAGTACTGCTAACAAAGTGGTTGATGCTTTGAGCAGGAAATGTTTGTTATTGCAAGAGTTCGGAGTCAAAACATTGGGTTTTGATGATCTCAGGGACATGTATGCAGATGATCCAGATTTTGGGGAGGCGTATGAAGCAGCTGAGAATCCAGTTCTCAGAGATAGAAACCAATGGATAGAATATGTGATCCAAGAAGGATTTTTTTTCAGAGGAAATCAACTGTGTATTCTGAAATGCTCCATGAGGGAGACTCTACTGAAGGAAAAACACAGTGGAGTATTAGCAAGACACTTTGGTCATGACAAAACATTCATGAAATTGAATGAGTCATATTTTTGGCTGGGAATGTGAGCAGATGTCAAGAGATTTGTGGATAGTTGCAGAATTTTCCAGCATTCGAAGGGAAGAAAGAAAAACGTAGGGTTTTACCAACCATTGCCCATACCAGAAAGGTCGTGGGATGCGATTAGCATGGATTTTGTATTGGGGTTGCCAAGAACACAAAGAGGTTGTGATTCAATCTTTGTGGTAGTGGATAGATTTTCCAAGATGGCACACTTCATTCCATGTCATAAGACTAGTGACGTGACTCACATCACGAACCTATTTTTCAAAGAGGTCATTTGACTTCATGGGTTGCCGAGAAGTATAGTTTCGGATCAAGATACGAAATTCATAGGGAATATTTGGAGGACCTTATGTAAGAATATGGGAACTAACTTATTGTTTAGTTCATCTTATCATCCGCAAATGGATGGACAGATAGAAGTAGTAAACAGAAGTCTAGGAGACTTGCTAGGAAGCTTGGTGACAGAGCACCATAACCAGTGGCACCACATATTACCACAGACACAGTTTGCATACAATGACTCAGTGAATCAGAGCACATGGAAGAGTCCATTTCAGGTTGTTTATGGCATGCAGCCAAGAGGAGTTTTCAGAGTTGAGGAATTCAGAATAGACTACGACTAGGAGCACTAGTGCAGAAGAATTCACTTGGTCAATGAAAGAACTTCACAGTCAGGTGAAGGAGCGACTGCTAAATTCAAGTCAGGAGTATAAGCACAGGGCAGATCAGCATAGAAGACAACTTCAGTTTGAGGTTGGTGATCTGGTTCTGGCACATTTGTGAAAAGAAAGGTTCCCGAGAGGAACATACAATAAGTTGAAGATGAAGAAAATCGGGCCATGTAGGGTCTTGAAGAAGTTAGGGACGAATGCATACGAGATTGAATTACCCGATGGGATCATAATTTCTCCAATATTCAATATATCGGATTTGTACCCCTACAGAACTGAGGAAAAAGGGACTGGAACTGAGCAGCCAGTGATCCAGTGGATGAAGCAGACGCTAGTGGCAGAAAATACGCAGATGGAGTGCATACTAGATAAGAGAGTGAGAAAAAGGACCAGGCGAAAGCAATACTTTGATTATCTGGTCAAATGGAAGAACCATCCAGTTGAAGATGCCAACTGGGAGACTGAAGCAGAGATACATAAGCATGAACATATTGTGCAGGAGCTTATGGATAGGATCCCATGAAATATTTCAAGTGAGGGAGTATGATGCAGGAGCATCTCCCACATCAAGCGAGCCAGCGCGGAAGCATTGGACAACTGGAAAGCATCCAGCACAAATTTTTGAACTTTCCTTGAAGACGATGCATCAAACATAAATGTGGAAAATTAATGAGGCACACTTATATAATGTAATGGACCTTGAGCGGATTGCTCTCGTCCTTAGTAGGTAGAAGGAATTTAAAGTAGTTAATGCAGGTAGATAGAAATTTAATTCTAGATTAGACTGTTTTAGAACGCAAGAGGGAAACAGGATATAGACACCCTCATTGTGTATTGTATCATTAGATCAATGAAGAATTTGAGCAAGAGCATGAAAAGAGCTGTGTAAGAACACCCATGTACAGATATTTGAATTAATAGAAGAGCTGATTCAAATTCATGGTTTTGTGTCTCTTCTTTGTGTATTGATGCTAAATGGTATGCTCATGAATGTTTGCTTTCTGTTATACATTTGTTTTATGCTGTGTATATGGTTTCATGTCTAAATTGAAATCTGAGAGGAAGAAGGAATGAGTTTCAATTGTTTCTCTATTTGAGCCAAAGAATTCCTGCAAGGAGTGCAGTTGAAGTTCTGCAAAGGAGTGTGTTGACAGAGGGTTCAGATAGAGATAGCTTTTGTCCTCATTTACTCAGAAGTGCAGACAGGCACAGAAGTCGTGCAGGGAGTGCACAGGCCGAGTGAAGTTCAGGGTTGTGAACCTGAGCGAGAGATTGAATGACTGCTACTGCAGGAGTGTGTAGAGTCAAAAGACTTCAACACTTAGGAAGTGTCCGAAGGTTGTCGCAAGAAGTGCAAGCAAAAGGTCTTTCTAAGAAGACACAGAGTCATGGAAAAGCTCAAAAGACGTAGGACCTGGAGTTTGTGCCGTGAAGTGTTTAAGAAGTCGTTTCGAGTTTGCGCGCAGGTGGACAATTTCCACGGAGGAACACTTGGTTATTCACCGGAATCACCAAACAAGGAAGGAAAGAAAGTATTCTCTGAAGAGAATCCATGAATTTCCATGAGCCGTTAGATCTCATGAAGGTGCAGGGGAGGTATGACGAAGTATTTCCAAAAGTTCAAAGCTCAAGAGGGGAAAAGTCATTGATCCAAGTCACAAGGATCGTCAGATTTACACGTGGGATCATGTATCGGGATTTCGTGAGAAAAGAGTCGAAGATTTGGTAGCGGGAGTCGCAAAATTGTGAAACGCGATATCCCGACAGCTAAGGATTTGTGTGGGCCACAGAGGAGTCGGTAGGTGGAAAGGTGGAACGCCTTATTGGGGTTTTGTAGCGAGAAGTTCCGAAACCATTACCTCAGGATTTGCAATACCACAAAATCCGAAGTGCTAATAAGGTAGAGTGACGTGAAGGATCAAACTCGCGCATGTGTCGAAGTTTCACTATATCGAGGTTCGGGAGTTGGAGAACCGAGTTGCTTAACATCGTGAGTGCTAAAAACACGATAGGAGAAGTCCCGATAGGGTAAAGGAAAAGGTCAGCGTTGACTTGTATCGGGTCTTGGGGATTCGAGAACCGAACGCTCGACCATTGATCTTGCGAAGTCACGAAGTCTGATTTTTTGATAGAAAGGGGAAAATCCCATGAGAGAGTTTCTATGGGTGAAGATTTCCCGACAGGGAAATAGAAGAGATATTTAAGAGTTCTTCAGGCCGTGAGAAAAGGAAGATCCTGTGAGTGGACGTGCCCACGGGTGCAACTGCGTCATTTAACCAGATTTGTTAGTTCATCTAATTGAGGATTAACACTAGAAGAATCAGAGTTTGAGGCTTCAACTCGATTTTTTCTCCTATCTCTATCAGATTTTCCTCTGAGCTTATCAGCTGCCACTATATCTGATTCCACCTCCAAGGATGCATCTTTCATATGAGCTAATGAGTTAAATATCCATTCTCTCAATAGGAGACATAATTCAGGGTCAAATGCACTAGCATAGGTTATATTGGTAGAGGTTTCAGTAGGTTTAATCTCTGTGGGAATTTTACTGTACATTTTATTAAATCTCTTTGAAAAATATGAAACAGATTCCCCTTCTTTTCTCTTTAGTGACCCAAATTATGTATTGTACTATAAAAAATCTTTCTTATCTCCCCAATGCCTCAGAAAGGCATAATTCATATCTTCAATTCCAGCCACAAATCTAGGAGTTAAACCCCTAAAACATTTCCTATCCTCACCATCAAGACTTTGTACAAAAATCTCATCCAAACATCCTCATTTTAAATATTAAGATTGTCAGCATAGCTATAAAAGGCTGCAAGGTTCTCTTTTGCAGTTATGTCCTCTTCCCCTATAAGCTTGAGCATGTACTTAAGATAGTCTCCAACTAGGAGAGAATTCATAGGCTGAGGAAACAAAAGAGGGGCATACCTAGCATCCACTATAGAATCCATCCTATTTCTAGGAATATTTGGATTATGAAGAGGACGATTATAAATTCTAGGAGAAAAAGGAGGAGAATGGGCCTTGATTGGCACAAATTCAGTTTGGATGATTTGTATCTTGGGAGAAGGAGAAATATAGGATGGCGAGGTTTCAACTTTAACAAGGAGATGTTGAGTCTTGGAAGAGGATGGTGGAAATTCCAAAGGAATTGAGGTTTATTCTTCTTTGGTCACAAGAAGTTTAAGAGAGGGAGGATAAGGAGAACCTAGGGTAGGAAAATCTTATAATATCTCAAGTCTAAACAAACTTACAACATCAGGTGAGGCACGAACCTCAAAAATTTCAAAAATTTCTTCTTTCAAGATTTAAATTTCTAGGAGTTTCAACAGAGGGTAAAACAGGAGTACTAGATACATCTACTGGTGTTTTAAAAGTAGAATCTAGAAAATAACCAACAGTACCTTAAACAACAGCTGAGAATCCTTCTTGAGAACATTTTCCTTTCTTGATGATCTTATTTCAGTCAACTTCATGTGTAGCCAGAGGTATATGTGGGTAGACCTTGTGTGTATGCCTTTAGGAGCCACAAATGAAATAGTGGAGGCACCAGGTGCAAACTGTTGTCTTCAATGTACTGATTACTATGCACCCTCAGAATCAGTGTTTATTTATAGCTGAAATAAATAATTGATACATCTATTTTCAATGTTTTCAATATGTTCCATGGTAGCGGTGCTAAGAATGTTATAACTAAAAGTTACACTTTGACTGCTAAAGTGCAAGCTTGGTACCCATCAATAGGTTTATGAGGTAATTCTTAAAATGTGGTGTCAAATGGATAAAATGTAGTCCANAACACTGTACTTCTCATGAGTGGGAAGGAACTTCTTACAGAGATGAAGAAGAAGGAGGATCCACAGTTCTTTGTGGCCAGAAAACCAAGGATTGTTCTGACTAGCACAAGAGTTGATGATTTACCAGAGGAGATTCAAGAACTGCTAGAAGAGTTTGCTAACATAGCAGTGGATGAATTACCTCGTTCGTTACCACCGATCAGAAGTGTGAGTCATCATATTAATCTCATACCAGGAGCCAGTTTTCCAAACAAAGTTGTGTACAGATTGACACCGCAAGAGAATGAAGAGGTTAAGAAACAAGTATAGGATTTGTTGGACAAAGGTTTGGTCATGGAAAGCTTGATTCCATGTGCTATTCCAACAGTACTCAGTCCGAAGAAAGACGGAGGCTGGAGGATGTGCATTGATTCGAGATCCATTAAAAAGATAACTATCAGTTACAGATTTCCATTGTCAAGGATGGATGATCTGATGGATTTCTTAAGTGGAGAAAAGTATTTTTCAAAGATTGATTTGAAAAGCGGTTATCACCAAATCCGCATGAGAGAAGGTGTTGAATGGAAGACAACATTCAAAACAAACAAAGGGTTATATGAATGGCTTGTTATGCCATTTGGATTAACAAATGCACCAAGTACCTTCATGAGGTTGATGAACGAAGTCCTGAGGGAGTTCATCGGTAAATTCGTCATTGTGTATTTAGATGACATACTGGTTTACAGTAAATCAGTGGTAGAGCACTTGAAGTATTTGGCTACAGTGATGCAGAAACTACAGTAGGAGAAGCTGTTGATAAATATGAAGAAATCCTCATTCATGAAGACATAACTCATTTACTTGGGATTTGTTATTTCGGTGAATGAGTTGAGGATGGATCCAGATAAGGTGGAAGTGATCAAGAATTGGCCATCACCGAGAAATGTATTTGAGGTGAGAAGTTTTCATGGATTGACTAGTTTCTACCGAAAGTTCATCAGGAATTTTAGTGGAATTAGCACAGCAATGATGGATACAGTGAAGAAAAGACACAAATATTTTCACTGGATAGAAGAAGCCGAAAAGAGTTTCAATCTGTTGAAGAGGAAGATTATGGAACAACTGGTTTTGTTGTTGCCAAATTTCCAGAAAACATTTCAAGTGAAATGTGATGCAAGCGGATTTGCAATCGGGGCAGTCTTGAGTCAAGAAGATAGGCCGATAGCATATTTCAGCGAGAAGTTGAATGAAGCGAAATTTAAGTACTCCACATATTATAAGGAGTTATATGCTATCATACAGGCATTGAAGAAGTGGAGGAATTACTTGATCCTAAAAGAGTTTGTATTGTACAGTGACAATCATGCACTGCAGTTTGTGACTCAACAGGAGAAGTTGAATCAGAAACATGTTAAATGGGTTGAGTATATGCAGAATTTCACTTTTGTGATTAATCATATTTCTAGTACTGCTAACAAAGTGGTTGATGCTTTGAGCAGGAAATGTTTGTTATTGCAAGAGTTCGGAGTCAAAACATTGGGTTTTGATGATCTCAGGGACATGTATGCAGATGATCCAGATTTTGGGGAGGCGTATGAAGCAGCTGAGAATCCAGTTCTCAGAGATAGAAACCAATGGATAGAATATGTGATCCAAGAAGGATTTTTTTTCAGAGGAAATCAACTGTGTATTCTGAAATGCTCCATGAGGGAGACTCTACTGAAGGAAAAACACAGTGGAGTATTAGCAAGACACTTTGGTCATGACAAAACATTCATGAAATTGAATGAGTCATATTTTTGGCTGGGAATGTGAGCAGATGTCAAGAGATTTGTGGATAGTTGCAGAATTTTCCAGCATTCGAAGGGAAGAAAGAAAAACGTAGGGTTTTACAAACCATTGCCCATACCAGAAAGGTCGTGGGATGCGATTAGCATGGATTTTGTATTGGGGTTGCCAAGAACACAAAGAGGTTGTGATTCAATCTTTGTGGTAGTGGATATATTTTCCAAGATGGCACACTTCATTCCATGTCAGAAGACTAGTGACGTGACTCACATCACGAACCTATTTTTCAAAGAGGTCATTTGACTTCATGGGTTGCCGAGAAGTATAGTTTCGGATCGAGATACGAAATTCATAGGGAATTTTTGGAGGACCTTATGTAAGAAGATGGGAACTAACTTATTGTTTAGCTCAGCTTATCATCCGCAAATGGATGGACAGATAGAAGTAGTAAACAGAAGTCTAGGAGACTTTCTGAGAAGCTTGGTGACAGAACACCACAACCAGTGGCACCACATATTACCGCAGGCAGAGTTTTCATACAACGACTCAGTGAATCAGAGCACAGGGAAGAGTCCATTTCAGGTTGTTTATGGCATGCAACCAAGAGGAGTTTTCAGAGTTGAGGAATTCAGAATAGACTACGACTAGGAGCACTAGTGCAGAAGAATTCACTTAGGCGATGAAAGAAATTCATAGTCAGGTGAAGGAGCGACTGCTAAATTCAAGTCAGAAGTATAAGCGCAGGGCAGATCAGCATAGAAGACAACTTCATTTTGAGGTTGGTGATTTGGTTCTGGCACATTTGTGAAAAGAAAGGTTCTCGAGAGGAACATACAATAAGTTGAATATGAAGAAAATCGGGCCATGTAGGGTCTTGAAGAAGTTAGGGACGAATGCATACGAGATTGAATTACCCGATGGGATCATAATTTCTCCAATATTCAATATATCGGATTTGTACCCCTACAGAACTGAGGAAAAAGGGACTGGAACTGAGCAGCCAGTGATCCAGTGGATGAAGCAGACGCTAGTGGCAGAAAATACGCAGATGGAGTGCATACTAGATAAGAGAGTGAGAAAAAGGACCAGGCGAAAGCAATACTTTGATTATCTGGTCAAATGGAAGAACCATCCAGTTGAAGATGCCAACTGGGAGACTGAAGCAGAGATACATAAGCATGAACATATTGTGCAGGAGCTTATGGATAGGATCCCATGAAATATTTCAAGTGAGGGAGTATGATGCAGGAGCATCTCCCACATCAAGCGAGCCAGCGCGGAAGCATTGGACAACTGGAAAGCATCCAGCACAAATTTTTGAACTTTCCTTGAAGACGATGCATCAAACATAAATGTGGAAAATTAATGAGGCACACTTATATAATGTAATGGACCTTGAGCGGATTGCTCTCGTCCTTAGTAGGTAGAAGGAATTTAAAGTAGTTAATGCAGGTAGATAGAAATTTAATTCTAGATTAGACTGTTTTAGAACGCAAGAGGGAAACAGGATATAGACACCCTCATTGTGTATTGTATCATTAGATCAATGAAGAATTTGAGCAAGAGCATGAAAAGAGCTGTGTAAGAACACCCATGTACAGATATTTGAATTAATAGAAGAGCTGATTCAAATTCATGGTTTTGTGTCTCTTCTTTGTGTATTGATGCTAAATGGTATGCTCATGAATGTTTGCTTTCTGTTATACATTTGTTTTATGCTGTGTATATGGTTTCATGTCTAAATTGAAATCTGAGAGGAAGAAGGAATGAGTTTCAATTGTTTCTCTATTTGAGCCAAAGAATTCCTGCAAGGAGTGCAGTTGAAGTTCTGCAAAGGAGTGTGTTGACAGAGGGTTCAGATAGAGATAGCTTTTGTCCTCATTTACTCAGAAGTGCAGACAGGCACAGAAGTCGTGCAGGGAGTGCACAGGCCGAGTGAAGTTCAGGGTTGTGAACCTGAGCGAGAGATTGAATGACTGCTACTGCAGGAGTGTGTAGAGTCAAAAGACTTCAACACTTAGGAAGTGTCCGAAGGTTGTCGCAAGAAGTGCAAGCAAAAGGTCTTTCTAAGAAGACACAGAGTCATGGAAAAGCTCAAAAGACGTAGGACCTGGAGTTTGTGCCGTGAAGTGTTTAAGAAGTCGTTTCGAGTTTGCGCGCAGGTGGACAATTTCCACGGAGGAACACTTGGTTATTCACCGGAATCACCAAACAAGGAAGGAAAGAAAGTATTCTCTGAAGAGAATCCATGAATTTCCATGAGCCGTTAGATCTCATGAAGGTGCAGGGGAGGTATGACGAAGTATTTCCAAAAGTTCAAAGCTCAAGAGGGGAAAAGTCATTGATCCAAGTCACAAGGATCGTCAGATTTACACGTGGGATCATGTATCGGGATTTCGTGAGAAAAGAGTCGAAGATTTGGTAGCGGGAGTCGCAAAATTGTGAAACGCGATATCCCGACAGCTAAGGATTTGTGTGGGCCACAGAGGAGTCGGTAGGTGGAAAGGTGGAACGCCTTATTGGGGTTTTGTAGCGAGAAGTTCCGAAACCATTACCTCAGGATTTGCAATACCACAAAATCCGAAGTGCTAATAAGGTAGAGTGACGTGAAGGATCAAACTCGCGCATGTGTCGAAGTTTCACTATATCGAGGTTCGGGAGTTGGAGAACCGAGTTGCTTAACATCGTGAGTGCTAAAAACACGATAGGAGAAGTCCCGATAGGGTAAAGGAAAAGGTCAGCGTTGACTTGTATCGGGTCTTGGGGATTCGAGAACCGAACGCTCGACCATTGATCTTGCGAAGTCACGAAGTCTGATTTTTTGATAGAAAGGGGAAAATCCCATGAGAGAGTTTCTATGGGTGAAGATTTCCCGACAGGGAAATAGAAGAGATATTTAAGAGTTCTTCAGGCCGTGAGAAAAGGAAGATCCTGTGAGTGGACGTGCCCACGGGTGCAACTGCGTCATTTAACCAGATTTGTTAGTTCATCTAATTGAGGATTAACACTAGAAGAATCAGAGTTTGAGGCTTCAACTCGATTTTTTCTCCTATCTCTATCAGATTTTCCTCTGAGCTTATCAGCTGCCACTATATCTGATTCCACCTCCAAGGATGCATCTTTCATATGAGCTAATGAGTTAAATATCCATTCTCTCAATAGGAGACATAATTCAGGGTCAAATGCACTAGCATAGGTTATATTGGTAGAGGTTTCAGTAGGTTTAATCTCTGTGGGAATTTTACTGTACATTTTATTAAATCTCTTTGAAAAATATGAAACAGATTCCCCTTCTTTTCTCTTTAGTGACCCAAATTATGTATTGTACTATAAAAAATCTTTCTTATCTCCCCAATGCCTCAGAAAGGCATAATTCATATCTTCAATTCCAGCCACAAATCTAGGAGTTAAACCCCTAAAACATTTCCTATCCTCACCATCAAGACTTTGTACAAAAATCTCATCCAAACATCCTCATTTTAAATATTAAGATTGTCAGCATAGCTATAAAAGGCTGCAAGGTTCTCTTTTGCAGTTATGTCCTCTTCCCCTATAAGCTTGAGCATGTACTTAAGATAGTCTCCAACTAGGAGAGAATTCATAGGCTGAGGAAACAAAAGAGGGGCATACCTAGCATCCACTATAGAATCCATCCTATTTCTAGGAATATTTGGATTATGAAGAGGACGATTATAAATTCTAGGAGAAAAAGGAGGAGAATGGGCCTTGATTGGCACAAATTCAGTTTGGATGATTTGTATCTTGGGAGAAGGAGAAATATAGGATGGCGAGGTTTCAACTTTAACAAGGAGATGTTGAGTCTTGGAAGAGGATGGTGGAAATTCCAAAGGAATTGAGGTTTATTCTTCTTTGGTCACAAGAAGTTTAAGAGAGGGAGGATAAGGAGAACCTAGGGTAGGAAAATCTTATAATATCTCAAGTCTAAACAAACTTACAACATCAGGTGAGGCACGAACCTCAAAAATTTCAAAAATTTCTTCTTTCAAGATTTAAATTTCTAGGAGTTTCAACAGAGGGTAAAACAGGAGTACTAGATACATCTACTGGTGTTTTAAAAGTAGAATCTAGAAAATAACCAACAGTACCTTAAACAACAGCTGAGAATCCTTCTTGAGAACATTTTCCTTTCTTGATGATCTTATTTCAGTCAACTTCATGTGTAGCCAGAGGTATATGTGGGTAGACCTTGTGTGTATGCCTTTAGGAGCCACAAATGAAATAGTGGAGGCACCAGGTGCAAACTGTTGTCTTCAATGTACTGATTACTATGCACCCTCAGAATCAGTGTTTATTTATAGCTGAAATAAATAATTGATACATCTATTTTCAATGTTTTCAATATGTTCCATGGTAGCGGTGCTAAGAATGTTATAACTAAAAGTTACACTTTGACTGCTAAAGTGCAAGCTTGGTACCCATCAATAGGTTTATGAGGTAATTCTTAAAATGTGGTGTCAAATGGATAAAATGTAGTCCATAAATGTTAAAACACGAGAAATTTTAGATAAAACGCATCAACAAAAGAGGTATTGTCTAACTTGGATTAGGGCTTTAAGGATTAATGTGGATAGAAAGAAGAATTTACTGAGAAAAATGTAGTAAGCCTACCACTAACATCAGGATTTACTAGTAGACAAAGGGAGGAAAATATTTTGATACAAGAACTTCTTAAATCAAAGTTAAAACTATGAAAAATGTTATAACGTCATCAAAATGAAACCTCCATTGCAATATAGCTACAAAACATCATTTGAATCATTCAATGACAGTAAAATTTCAAAGTGAGAGAGAAACAAGATGGAAAGAGAGAAAATTGACTTCCATTAGAAAAAAATCATCAAGTCTGATACATCAAACAAAATTAGGCTTTGTTATATTAATACCACCAAAAAGAGTTTTTTACATCAACCATTTGAACCTAGACAATGAGTTCTAATGCCTCTTTTATAGCCTAGATATGGAATAATAGCATACAATGCAAGTTCCATCCTCTAGCATAGGATTCTCCCATCCAAAACTGAAGAAATTACACCTGTACAAACTGGAAATAACAAACTCCTACAAAAAAGGCTAATGTTGGAAAACTATCCTAACACCTTAATATTGGATGATGAGGTGTCCTTTGAGTGCATTCCTCTTCTTTCCGGCTATCCTCCAGCTTTAAACTGACCTCTGAACATATGCACCATGCTCCCCTAGCCATCTGGAAATAGTTCATCTTCTTGAAACCATCAAAATATGACTTTGAAACATATCCTCTAATGTTGACTGTATCATCCAGTTTGCAGTGAAGTTCACAATGCTTGACTGAAACTAGTTCGCAACAGGAGGCGCTGAAAACTTTCTTGTAGCTGAAAAAATTGTCTAGTAAACCCCCAAAACACCCAAAAAAGCTTCTTCATATTTAGGGATTACTGTATAAATTTCATAATTTGGTGCATGAGTGAAAACCTCAATCATATGCATCATAATTCCTCAAAATTTTAAAAAATTCAAGGAACAAACATTTCCAAAACTAAGATTGCTTAAGGTATTTCATCCATTACTTTCTGAGCTTAGAACTCCTCCTTGTAGCAGCTTGGGCCAACATATTCATATTTATTTGGGCTAGTTCTTCCTTAAAAGGTTATAGCTCCAGTTTAAGTCTTCTAATCTGAGCTTGCAAATCCATGTTTTATCTGTATAAATTCTTAAGTTGCATGTGGAGGGGCATAAATCTCTTTGCTACAAACTTGGCCTTATTAATAGTTTCTAGATACATGTCCATAAGGTCACTTAAATTTTTCCTTTCAACCAACCCTTCTCCTTTCAAATTAGCAATTTCACTTCTATCCTCTTTAACTTTTCTGTCCATTCTTTTGATGGTGGGGTTTTCTGGAGGAGTGGTTATGTCTATAACCTCAATGTGATTTTCAACAGCTTCATCTTTACCTTTACCTTTTCTCTTGATGGGAGCTTCCACTATGTCTTCCTTTTCAATACTTTATTTCTTTACTAATGACCTGGTGAAAGGCCTCCTAAATCTAGTTTCAACTGCAACAAAGGGTGAGGGGAAAAGTAATCTCCTTCCTTTTTTTCCCGTGGCTCTGGCTAATGGAACTTCTACTTACTCTGGAGCTAGTTTGGGTGAAACCTCCCTTTGTGGAGAGTAATCAGATTCCCCTTCTTCTTGTTGTTCTTTATTTTCTTCATAATTTTTTACAATGTCTTTTCTCTTCCTCTTCTTGTTGGTCTCAGTGTGTACAGTACTATCAACCTGAAGAGGGATTTGTACTTTGGATTGTGGGGTAGGAGAAACATTCAATTTAAAGTGTGCAGAGGAAATAAAATTCTCCCAGATAATGTTTTTCTTCCTTAACTCCTCCATCACAAGAATTTTGATCATCCCTGAGTGAAAAACACTTGTTTCAACTACCTTGGACTTAGCCTGGACTTTGTCAGTC
>JZKD02S1996437.1:249955-270882 GCA_000966675.3 Picea glauca | reverse complement strand
ATTACATAATCAATTAATTTCACCAATCACCACATTTAAATATAAAAAATTATACTATGTATTTATTATTATGCATTATTATATTTATATTATATTTATTATCTAATAAATTATTTATTATTATATTTATATTATATTTATTATCTAATATATTATTTATTATTATATTTATGAATATTATAGTTCCATTCAACTTACTGTTAATTATACATTTTGAATAACAAACAACTCTCAATTATTATCTTTTGACAAAAAATGTTCATTACTTATACATTTAGTTATATTAAGTTTCATTGTTCAGCATGTATTTTCCAACATATATTGAAATCGCATGGAAACTTTGGTGAAAAAACACAAAACCATGTGAAAACCACCACTTCCACTTCCCATTGACATTCCAACCTCGAATAGCAATCCTTTGAATCTATTAAAACCCGTAAGCGACACACCGTGGAAAAAAAGGAGATACTTTTATAAAAAAACAATATAAAGAAAATATCACTGGAATAGTCGTTCATTTTCTTATGACAGTAGAAACAATGATTAAGCGCTATAGCGGGTAAAGTAACTATTTGACCCACGTCAGAATCCACCGGAATGTAGGGTAAAAGTATTGGAATTTAGAGTAGTAATAATAGACGTTTGAATGATCTTCACTTATTCTATTAGATATTGAGGTTCCAAGTATCTACAATTATAGAAAATCCACGTTTTTGGTTAAAAGAAATGAAATGATTTTATTAAAAAACCAATATAAAGAAAAAGACACTCCAATCGTCGTTCATTTTCTTTATGACATTAGAAACATAGATTGATCGCTTCAGCGGCTAGTGTAAATATTTGACCCACATTAGATTTCAAAGTAAATATTTGACCCACATGACATTAGAAAAAGACACTCCAATCGTCCTTCATTTTCTTTACGACATTAGAAACATAGATTGATCGCTTCAGCGGCTAGGGTAAATATTTGACCCACATTAGAATTCAAAGTAAATATTTGACCCGCATTAGATTCCACTGCACTTTAGGGTAAAAGTATTGGAGGAGTGGAATTCAGCGTAGTAATAATAGACGTTTGAACGATCTTCACTTATTATATTATATAGTGAGGTTCCAGGTATCCACAATTATAGAAAATCCACATTTTTGGTTTTAAAAAATTAAAAAGCAGAGTTGCAAAACCTCCTTTAATTTTATATATTAGGTGGTGAGAACAACATTATTGCCATTGTAGATTTATTCAGTGCCAGATAGTATCAAGATGAGGGTGCAAAATCTTGCTTTGCAAATGTTTGTTTGTCTGGGGCATGCCTTGTTTCATTCCATGGAGATGGGACAGTGCTGGTATCAATGAAAGAAGCAATGATTGATCCTCATCATTTGTTAGATAGTTGGAAAGCCTCCAATTGTACCACCCATTGCTCATGGACTGGCGTCCAATGTGACCATATCGGCTGGGTAGTCACTGTAAATCTCTCCACCATGAATATTTCAAGCCCATTCCCGAGTCAGGTCACAAATCTGCGAGCCCTCCGTCGGCTCAACATCTCCAATAACTTCCTCAATGGAAGCCTCCCTTCCGACATATCAAATTTGAGGAACCTAGAGCTCCTTGATGTCGATAAAAACAATTTGTCAGGGGCATTGCCACTAGATTTGAGCTATCTGGTAAAGCTCAGGCATCTTGACCTTAGTGGAAATTTCTTCTCGGCTAGCATTCCTTGTGAGTATGGGAAGCTGAAAAATGTTTATAGAGGGTGGGATGGGCAGCATTCCTTGTGAGTATGGGAAGCTAAAAAATGTTTATAGAGGGTGGGATGGGGGCCATTATGAGAGAAATTATATTGTAATTTCTCTCGTAATTTTCAGAGTAGAACCATATACGCAAAGGACCTTATAGATTACACTTGAGATCAGTGTTTTTCATTCACAGTCACAAGATCCCGAAGGCGAGTGAAGTGAAGATGATACACACTACTCGACTTACAAACAGATTCTAAGACTCTTACTAGACTCTCTCTCAGATTCTCTCCAATTCCGAATGGATCAAATGAGAGGGGTAGAGCCTTATTTATACAATTTTGAGCAAGTTACCGGTAGATGAATACTGGCAACTGCCGGTTACAAAAGATTCCATATGAAGTGGATGGGGTAGCTGTGGACTACAGTTGTTATCTCGTCCCTTGGAGGCTCGGCCATATGGGGACCCATCACAACTTTTACGGAATGACTCTAACTAAAGTAGTTATTCCAAGTCACATGATTACACTGTGGAGTTCTACAGGAACCCACGGAACTGTCGGGACACCACTGTCGGCCCGATAGACATGAAAGAATATCTTTATTACAAAGTGGGACAACTAGGCCCATCATGCTTCAATTCTATTTATTATATTATATTCAGCTACAGAATCAAATGATGCATCACTATCATAACCAAAGTGACTGCTAGGAGGAGAGTTGTGATCATTTGAAAAAGGTGGAAGCCCGCTGAAACATCTGTAGAAGGGAGATCCTTGCAGAGATGGAATCATATCATCTTCTAATACACATAAATCACCAAAATAATCACTTTTAACCTTGTAGCAAGGAGGCTAATATGGTTCAGTCTTTAAATAATGTAGTTCACTACCCATGAAAGATAAGTTGAACACAAACCATCCTTCATAATGTGAAGCTTCATGAACTTCTGCTTGAAACCACTGAATGAAGGCTTCTTTACTGGTATTTCTGAAGAACTCAACATCTCTAGGACAGTATGTCCAGAAAAGTATATATAACCAACCAGACCAGAAATAGTAATAATCTTTGAATGTTGAGCATTCAAAGGTAATCCAGCAAGATCCATCATATTTTGTTTGGAGCATAATCTTGCAGTAATCTTCATAAGTTATATCTGGTGTATATAAAACTATATATACTTGTCCTTGGAAAGGTCCTCCAATCATTATTCCTCTGGCAACATGCTGACTGTACCTGAAATAGCTATTATAGCTCTCTAGGTGATTATATGACTGTATCCAAAACTTTAAGATATTGATACAATCAGAACATGACTTGATACAACAGACTAAACACTCAAAACAATAACAATATTTACAATTATCACACACTAGGATTCACTTGAATCCTGGTGGAGGAGCATCCCTTATGCTCAAGGAGGATGAAGCCATTTAATTGTTTTATCTTTATATTTGGTAGGAGTTGCTTCTCTTGTAAGCAGATCAACAATGCAATTATCTTTTCCTGGCTTATACTGGATTTCAAAGTCAAATCCGTCATGCCACAAGCTCCAATGCAGAATCCTGTTATTTCCCTGTTCCAATAACCTTTGGTTAGATAACATTCCTTTCATATGCTTCAGGTCTGTTCTAACAATAAAATGTACAGGTTTTAGAAACATCCTGAATTTCTTGATGTCATTTTTGACAGCAAATATTTCCTTATGAGAGGAAGGATATCTTGACTCAGTATCGCTGAAACATCCAGAAGTATATATACAAACTTCTTCCAACTTAGGTCCATTCTTCTATAGTAGAACTGCAGCCCAAGTATCATTAGAGGCATCAGTTTCTAATACCAATTGCATTGACATATCTGGAAGATATAGTTTAGGCAGATTCTGGATCTTCTGCTTTATGATCTGAACAACTTGAGTCATTTTATAATTCCAGGGTAATGCTTTGCTTAATCTTTTCTGCAATATTCGGACATCTTTAGCTTGATTCTCATAGAAATGTCGAATATAATTTAAACAACCAAGGAATCTTTGTAGTGATTTCTGGTCAAGAATTTCATCAGGGAAATCAGAAAGTTTATTCAGTACATGGTCTTGTAGTTCTACTTCTCCTTTAGATAGTATGAGACCAAGGTACTCAATTTTTGTCTGTGCCCAACATAACTTGGATTCACTGAGCACTAGTCCATGTTTATATAATAAATTATAAACACTCTTCAAATGTTGTACATGTGTTTTACAATCTACAGAGCAAACAAGTAAGTCATCAATATATACAATTACAAAATTCAAATGTTTGAAGATATCATCCATCCTCTTTTGGAATTCTGATGGAGCATTCTTTAAACCAAAAGGCATTACTCTCCATTGATATTGTCCATTTGGAACAACAAATGCGGTTTTGTATCTGTCTTTAGGGATAATCCCTATCTGCCAAAATCCACTTTTCAAATCAAACTTGCTGAAGATATTGCATTTCCCAATTTTGGAGAATAATAATTCTTTAGAAGGCAGAGGAAATCTAATGGGTAAAAGAGCATCATTTAAAGCTCTATAATTTATAACCATTCTGGGTTTTCCTCTTTTCTGCTCACTATGTTTATTGACATAGAAGGCTGGACAATCCCAAGGGCTTCGGCTTACTTCTATCAACTTTCTTTCAAGTAACTCAGATATCTCCTTTTGGCAATATTCAAGTTCAGTAGGAGACATATGATTAGCAGAGGCCTTTTGAGGTCTGGGAACATAATCTTCCTTGTATGGAAGACTGACAAAGTATTGTTCTCTGGTCCAAAAGGCATTGGGATAATCTGAAGTACAATCAGATTCTATCTTTTCTTTTATTTCTTTGATCATTTCTATCCCATGTTTTTCAGCATGTCCAACAATCTTTTGGATATGAGCTAGGATTTTAGCAGATTTTTCAACTTGGTACATATTTTCTTTAACTGCAATCCTTGTCTCAAATGTGGACTTACTTGGTATCTTTATGGTATTGCCCAAAATTGTAAGCTGTACAAAATTACTTCCTACAGTCAGTGGTAAGCATTTATTCACAAAGTCTTTTCCTAGGAGTATGTCTGCACCAGTGTCAAAACAATAGAGATTAACTGGTACTCTTTCTTCCTGTATGTAAATATGAAAATCTGGAGCAATGAATTTAATCTTCAGCTCAGTTTTATTGACAACTCTAAATGATATATCCACAGGCTGCCAATAATATTCAGGCAAAGCTCCATGCTTAGCACAGGAATTCATAGCACCTGTATCTAATTGTGCATCTAGAGTATATTGCAGATACCCTTGGACTCTAATATTTACAGAGATGACTAATCTGTCATCAAGTCCTTTGACTAGCTTAGTCTCAAATATTTTATCATCTGACTCAGTATTGAATATCTCTTTTTCTATTTCTTCATCTCTTTTCTTCTTGAGATAAATCAATTCTTCTTTCTATAATTTTAAACTTTTCCATAACTCTTGTACTCATGCTTCTTTTTCTCGGATGGACTCTTCAAGATGAAAGATTGTATCATCTAGGGATTCATCCTAGGATCTGTCTTGAATAGGTTCAGAGAAGGAAATGCTTGATTTTCCTTTTGCCTTGGCCTTAGTTTCTTTTTGTTTTGAAGGACGAATGAACTCAGCATCAGTAGGTGTATAATGGTGAATATTCACCACGCTTGGCTGCTGAATCAAATCAATTTTTTCAGTAAGGCGGGCAAGTTGAGAAGCATAGCGATCATAAAGCTGGAATTGTCCGGGAGTCAGAGCAGACATTTTAGCTTTAAGAGAAGACCTCTGTTGAAGAAGGGAAGTGAGGTCAACATAAGGAGTCATCATTTTAATGTCTAGGAAATTCAAAGCGTCAGCTACTTGTGAAGTTTTCGATTCAGTATCATAGATTTGGTTGCAAAGGGTGTCATCTACAGAGGAATCACTATCCTCAGTGAGAGATAGGTATTCACCATCTGAACAGTTAGAGACTAAGTCCCATTCGGAAGGATCATATCCTGTTTGGAAAAGATCCATGATTTTAGTTTGGAATTTAGTCTTGGACCGCAGAGGACACTGAGATGCCCAGTGGCCAGGCTTTTTGCAGATAAAGAAAGAGGATGTCTTGGCTTTAGCATTCTGTGGCCTACGTCTAAAGAAAGATTTTTTCTTGAATTGACTATTCCTGGAAAACTTTCGAGGGAATTTTCGTTTCTTCTGAGTTTTACATTGGGAACAGCCACAATTTGCCTTGCAACTTTTCTGAGCTTTCTTATGTGGGTTACCACCAAAACTAAAAATTTCTGTGAATACTTCACAAACAGAAGAATCAAAACCAAGATGTTTCTTTAAAGACTTATTGGTATTCTTCCTTAGACATTCTTTTTGCATATGAGGGGGGGAGGCATTATGAGAGAAATTACAATATAATTTCTCTCATAATGCCACCCCCCCCTCCCACTATATAGGGTGGGAGGGGAGAGGCATTATGAGAGAAATTACAATATAATTTTTCTCATAATGTCGTACCCCTCCCACCCTCTATAGATATTGTAATTTCTCTCATAATGCCCGTGCCCCCTCCCACCCTCTATAGGGGGGGGGCGCATTATGAGAGAAATTACAATATAATTTCTTTGAGGGGGGGAATTATGAGAGAAATTACAATATAATTTCTTTGAGGGGGGGCATTATGAGAGAAATTACAATATAATTTCTCTGTAATTTCTCTCATAATGCCCCCCCTCTATAGAGGGTGGGAGGGGAGGGTTGGAATTATGAGAGAAATTACAATATAATCTCTCTGTAATTTCTCTCATAATGCCCCCCCTCTATAGAGGGTGGGAGCGTGGGAGCGGGAGGGCAGAATATCTCGGATTGAAATGGAAACAAATTGAGTGGAAGGATACCCAAAGAGCTTGGAGATCTGAGGAACTTGAAAATGCTTTTGTTGGGATACAGCAATTCATTCCAGCGTGGGATACCTCCTGAGTTAGGAAATTTAAGCAAGCTTATACTTCTAGATATGGGTAATTGTAGTCTTACTGGTGCAATTCCTTCTGAGCTTGGTCGTCTCAAAAATCTGGATTCACTGTATTTGCATACCAATGGCCTCACTGGCCCTATTCCTCCTCAGCTGGGCAATGTTGTGAGCTTAAAAGATCTTGATCTATCCAATAACGATCTTTATGGTGAAATACCCATGGAACTCTCGGAGCTAAAAGAATTGAGATTGCCGAATCTCTTTGAGAACAGACTACAAGGAGACATTCCATCCTTCATTGGGGACTGGACAAGTTTGACATTTTTGAATCTTTGGCAGAACAATTTCACAGGTCTCATGCCTCAGCAACTGGGCATAAGTGGAATGCTACAAGAAGTGGATGTTTCGCTCAACAAACTAACTGGTTCCATCCCTCCGAATCTTTGCAAGTGTGGAAGGCTGCAGACACTGATTATATTCAATAATTTATTCGTCAGCCCGATTCCTGAGTCTTTGGGCACATGCAATTCTCTGGTTAAAGCCCGCATGGGGTAAAATCATTTGAATGGTTCGATACCTGTGGGATTGATATACTTACCCAAGCTGGTTATGATCAAATTGCAAGGCAATTATCTCAGTGGGAGCATCCCGGAGAAAATTAATAGTGTATCCTCCATGCTAGAGCTGGTGAACATTTCTAATAACAATCTGAGTGGTCCTCTTCCTTCATCCATAGGTAAATTTTTTGCTTTTCGGAAACTTCTGATCAATGAAAATCAATTAACAGGTAATGTTCCACCAGAGATTGGCCAACTAAGGAATATTTCTAAGATCAATTTCAGTAAAAACAGGTTTTCTAGTATGATTCCTAGGGAAATTAACACTTGTAGTGTTCTGACAGACATTGATCTTAGCCAGAACAATTTCGTCGGTCCCATCCCAGTGGAAATCACCAGGATGCCCATTCTGAATTCTCTGAATTTATCCAGAAATCACTTGAACAAAAGCATCCCTACAGGATTTGGGATCATGACTCACTTGAGCTCTGCGGATTTCTCTTATAATAACTTTTCGGGCCTTGTTCCAGAGGGTCTGTTTGTAGTATGTGATGCAAGATGTTTTGCAGGGAATCCAAGCTTATGTGGAGCACACTTGGGACCTTGCAGTTCTAATCCTGTCAATGGATCGCCCGTCCGAGCACACATCGAGCTTGGACTTCTCGTAGGACTGTTAGCACTTGTACTTCTGTTCGGCTTGTTGGCGATGGCAATTGGGGCATTCATAATGAAGGCGAGATCCGTCAAAAAAGAAGGTGACGCCAGGTCCTGGAAGATGACGGCCTTCCAAAAACTGAACTTTGGAAGTGATGACATCCTGGAATGCATAAAAGAAGAGAACGTCATCGGCAAAGGAGGAGTAGGAGTTGTGTACAGAGGCATCATGCCCAATGGTGAACAGGTCGCAATAAAGAAACTTATGGGGATTGGTAGAGGTTCTTCACATGATCATGGTTTCTCTACAGAGATCAAGATTTTGGGGAAAATATGGCACCGACACATAGTTAAATTGCTGGTGTTTTTCTCCAACCATGACACTAATCTTCTAGTGTATGAATACATGCCTAATGGAAGCCTGGGAGAGCTGCTTCATGGAAACAATGGCGAGCATATGCATTGGCACAAGAGATACAAAATTGCAGTGGAGGCTGGCAAGGGCTTGTGCTATCTTCACCATGATTGTCGCCCGCTTATCCTCCATCGCGACGTGAAATCCAACAATATTCTTGTGGATTCCAACTTTGAATCCCATGTTGCAGATTTTGGCCTAGCCAAGTTCTTGCATCATTCTGGTGCTTCAGAATGCATGTCTTCCGTTGCAGGCACGTTTGGCTACATAGCACCAGGTAAACTAGAGTTTGGCTACAGAGCACCAGGTAACTAGGGTTTGATTATTAGTTTTTGGTTTTGTGTAATCTAGATGTAGACTGAAAGTATACATCTACTGGGAAGGTGTGCATATGTTGGATATTGAATTTAATCCATTGAAAACAACAATTTTGGTTTATTAATTATCAATTTTAATATTGCCATTTCCTTTGACATTCAAACTTGATATTAATTATTGAAGCAGAGTACGTGTACACTTTGAAAGTGGACGAGAAAAGCAATGTATACAGCTTCGGAGTGGTTCTGCTTGAACTTGTAACGGGCAAAAGTCAGTGGGAGATTGTGAATTTGAAGAGGGCATGAACCTCGCAGGGTGGGTGAAGAAGATAACGAAATCCGCGAAAGAAGGAATTCGGGAGATTATAGATCCGAGTCTGAGCAATGTTCCTATGGAGGAAGCCATGCATATATTCTTCGTGGCCTTGCTCTGTATAAGAAAACAAACCTTCCGCAGGCCCACCATCCACAAGGTAGTTGATCTGCTAACATACTTTCCTCAGTGTAACACCTCGCAATAATTCTCAAGTTTCGGTTATTCCACGGAAATGAATTGAAGCCGCCAAACTCCATTGTTAGCAAGTCGGGTCGATGCCATGCAATTGCTCAAATAGTATGTTTTTTTGATGTGCAGAGTTGTTCATTCATATGAAAAATGTTGATAATGAGTTTGCTACATAGTTGTTTTAGTGATCCATCCCAGGAACTCGTTGCTGTAACGTAGAGGATTTAGGCATCCAAGCCGTTATTAAGTCATTGAATAGATGTTTGTATTATTTAGTGAGATGTGTCCACAATGGAAAGGGTAGGTATACCCTTACTATGGAAAGGGTAGGTATGTTCACAATGGAAAGGGTAGATGTCTTTGTAACAATCTTGTTACTGTAAGGTAAGGATCCAAGCACCCACAATTGGTTAATAAGTGATTTTATTGAGATTGATCTGATGTATCTACAATGGAATGTCTGAGTATACGCTTAGTAAATCTTATTTATGAAAGTGTGATTCAATAAAAATTATTAAAATAATGTATCGTGTTAAAATCCCTCTTCATATACAAGTTTAAATTTTTCTCCCTCATCATATGTGAGTTTAAAGTTCTCTTTCATATAAATAAAGTAAAGTTATGCGAATAGGGTAACTGTAATGGAGTCCAATGTAGTTGGGTCCTTTGCATCAAATAAGTTTGGATAAGTAGTGTGTGTGTTCACCATTGGGTGCTTTGGGGCAATGTTTCTTAAGATGATTAGTTTCTCTGCAGAGGGTACACCTGAAGGGTATGCCAAGGTAATATATTTTTGGTGAGTGTGATGTCCTCTCCATTTAATGTCAATGGTTTTCAGTAGTCCTTCATGTATATCTAGTTCTACAAGTACCTTGGCTACCATTTTGGTGGGGGCAGTGATGGCCTCATTGTCCACGCTGATGAAGCGTCCAAGGGTGTTTCCGATGGCCTCAAGGGATTTTGCATTCCAAAGTTGTAGAGGCAAGATAGGTAGTAGTATCTAGAGATATCACAAGCGGAAATAGTCTTGAGAGGGTTCAAAGCTGACTCGCCAATGCTTCAGCATGAGGCTGGCTCTATCTATCACCCATAGTCTCTCTAGAATGAGTGAAGCATCTTCAACAGTGTTGAACTGGAATATGAGTCAGCCTCTCAGGAGGTAAGAAATCTCTGGTTCGTAGCCCAACAGTGAACACCAGATGGTGCACACCTAGGCTGCAAGGTCAGTTCTGCAAAGGTGTCTGTAGGAGAGTCGACCTACAAGAGTACAGAGTGCCATGGTGACCGAGTCTTCCAGGCTGATATCGGCTCCAAGCACCATTTTCTTTTTGGTTTTTCTCGAGCGCCATGGTCTGAGAACCGACTTCCTACCCCCGGAAGAGTGTGCTCGAGCCTCCCGTTGAAACCCAAAGTTTTCTCCATGAGGACTAGTGGAAGGGTGCCGAGAAGTTGGGGAGTTGACAGGCCGCAACAGTGGAGGAGAGACCCTTTGGGGCATGGGCGAATGTTGCTGAGATGAATTTCGAAGGGAGGGGAGACTAGGCAGCTTCTCTATAGAGTGGGAAGTAGGGTGAAGCTTATCAATTTGTTGGGAGAGTTCAGAGGTAAATACAATTGGGGAGGGAGTGTCTGAAGCCTAAGCAGACTGAAAAGAGGGGAGGTGCAGGATTCCAATCTACAGAGGGGGTTGTCTTACAAGTTGAGTGAGTTCATCTGCAGTCGTGAATAGGCCCACGTTGTTTCAGAGTACCTCGCCAGCAGCGCTAATCAGCGCACTAACTTCAGCCTCCATCTGTGGGAGTCTTGAGGAGATAAAATCGTAATTCGTCTGCGAGTTACCCAGGAGGGGCCCAGAAGAGCCAAGGGGAGAGGAGTGTAAGTCGGAGGGTGGGGCTCTGTGCTCTGCCTAGGTCTGGCATGGGGGAGAAGGGATAAGGGATGGTAGACTCAGGTCATATCAGAGGGGAGCTTGGGTGAAATGAGTGGCAGGGAGGGACAGTCGTTCTTGAACCAGTTTCACACTTGCATACCAATACTGCAAGCTCCATTGGCACCTATGGTGGTTTGTTCGTTTCATGGGATCCTACCATATTTTATCTAGTCCCTTATCTTTTCAATGGTGGTATCTTGATTACGGGTACATGCCTCTAGAAGAATCAATAGATCTCCTTACTAAACATCTATGGACCTTGTACCAAGCGCAAACAATTATGGGATAAGGTGGTGAATCGGGGTATACTCGACTACACTAATCTTATCACAACATGGGACTTGAATCTTACGACAAGCGCGGGGGAAGTTTGGGGGGCTACGGCTTCTCTGGATTCACTGGCTAGCTATTTTACAAATCTTTTCTTAGCTCATTCCCTGGTTGATATCCCTTCGGTTGTCATTGTCCCCACTTGGCGCAATGGCCGCGCAAGCTCAGAGGCAATTAAAAAGAGGCTAGACCGGGTTCTTATCTTGGAAGCACTGGCTACGCTTGATGGAATAATCTGAACCTAGGTGGACTATCCCTTTCTATCATATCACGCCCCTATCCTCTTACAAATTGATACCACACCATCTTCGAAAGCATACCCTTTAAAATTGAATCCTAGCTAGCTACAAGAGGATAAGTTCAATGAAATAGTCAAGGAAGTCTGGATATATCCGATCTACCACACCGAACCGAGACTCCAACATCACCTGGTCTGGAAATTGAAAACACTAAAATGTTGCATCAAACAATGGGCACACCAACACAGAAAGCTCAATCTCACAAGACTTAAAGAGTTGGATCACAACATAAAAGCCCTTCTACTTGAAGACAATTCAGACGGGGGACACCGAGATAGGATCCTCACCTTTCAACTTCTAGAGACTGAAACAAACAAAATTCTCCTCACGGATGAAGCTCGGTGGCAACAACAAAGCAGATCCACTTGGATTAAATGTGGTGATCTAAACACAAAATGTTTTCACCGTTTTGCAAGCTCCAGACAAAACAAGAAGCATATATGGGAGATTTCAGATGATTCTAGAATTTTATACAGGGGACAGTTAGCATTAAAGACCACTGCCACTACACACTTCACTTCTTTCTATGAGGTGTCCACACACATCCCTCCACAAGACTCTGTATCCGTTGCCAGAATTTTCCCACAGTTAGTCACCATGGAAGACACAAACATTCTGGATAGTCCATGCACACTTTAGGAGGTTTTGGGGGCTCCTAATTCCTTCAACAAAGATAGAAATCCAGGCCCTGACGGCTGGGCTATATAATTTTTTCTACACTTCTTTGATTTGGTTGGGATCGACCTGCTGGATCTTGTGGAAGACTCCAGACTCAGAGGAAGAATCATAGGCGCCCTAAACTCGACTTTCCTGACACTCATCCCCAAAGAAAACAATCCCTCCACCTTTGGGAACTACAAACCAATCACATTATGCAATCTTTGCTACAAACTGATTACAAAAATCATTGCAAATGGGATCAATCCGATCCTCTCGAGGACACTTTCGGGTGAACAATTGTGATTTTTAAAAGGAAGACAGATCTTAGACGCCATTGGCACGGCACAGGAGTGCTTGCACAACATCAAGGCGAAAAAATCAAAGGCACTGATTTTGAAATTAGACCTAAAAAAATCCTTTGACTGCATTGATTGGGATTTCCTTAGATTAATCCTGACTCAATCTGGATTCAGTCAATCCTCAATTAAGTGGATCATGTGCGAGGTGACAACTGCAAAAAAAAAAATCCTGGTGAATGGAGAAACTTCCCGCTTCTTTCATAGTGGAAGAGGTTTGAGGCTAGGTTGCCCACTCTCCCTACTATTGTTCATATTGGTCATGGAAGGCCTGTCACTACTTCTAAAAAATAGTCAATCATAAGGGAAGATTTATGGGATAAAAGTTTTCAAAATTGTCAGGATCTTACACCTCCTGTTCGTTGACGATGTACTAATCATGACCAATGGCTCAATACAGGAATGGATGGAAATCAAAGATCTACTAAATACCTTCTGCAATGCCTCGGGAATTTTGATAAAATGGGAAAAAATGACCTTCCATTATGCCAATCTTCAAGACCAAACACTTGCTTTACTAAAAGACCTCCTCCCTCATAATTTTGTACACCTCTCTGAAGGATTCAAATACCTCAGCTACTTCTTAAAATATGAATAACTCAAGACTACCAATTGGAACTGGCTCATCACAAAAGTTGAGAAAAGAATCGGTCATTGGTGTAATCGTTGGCTATCCTTAGGAGGTCATTTAACCCTTATCAAAGCGGTTTTAGAAGGACACCCCATTTTCTGGATGGTGCTAGAAGCCATACCTGTCACTGTGCTTGAAAAACTAAGGAAGTTGTCTTTCCATTTCCTCTGGTCAAGCTACATGGATCACATTCGCCAACACCTTTGCAACCGAGAAACACTAGCAAAACCCAAAAAAAGGGTGGTTGGGAGATCAAGAACCTCTCCCACTTCAATCAAGCTCTTGCGGCCAACATACTTTGGCATGTTTTAACACAAACATTTATCTGACACTCAGTCATAAAGGATAAGTACCTGCCTCATGTCTCGTTCGACTCCTAGCTCAGGACAACAACTCCATTTTCAAGATCAACCTCACCGCTTTGGAGAAATCTTACAAAATCCGTAAGCTGGATCACTCAATCGCTTTGTTGGAACCCAGGCTCAGGGCATTCCATCATCCTTGGCAAGGATCGTATCATTGGGATGGAACAAGAATCTTACCTCTCCCCACAGCTGATCTCCTCCTTAAATTCTAAAAATGTCAAGTACCTCTTTCAAATGATAGGGAGCAACCACACCGGCTTTCTCTTAAACGGTTGGAAATCTAGCCATGAAATTGGACTAGTTGTAGACAACGCTCTCGAATGGAATTTTTTTTGTCTGAACCTCTTGCACATGGGCATCCAACTCCTAGATAGAGATGACCAACCGATGTGGACAGGGGGCAACAACTCGGGTCTCTTGTCTGCAAAAAATGTATACACAATGATCAAAAACAACATCTGGCATAACACCGTCGGAGGCTGGAGGCACAATCTTTGGAACTAGAATTTAGCACTCAAGTTAAAACTTTTCACTTGGCTTGATCTTGAAAAAACAATCAACACCTGGTACAACCTCCAAAGAAAAGGCTGGGTCGGCCCCAACATTTTCCACCTTTGCAACAAAGAAGAAGAATCAGTGCATCACATCTTCATGGACTGCGCCTTCACCCGATTAATCTGGGACATTATTTTTGCAGCCCTCAATTTAAACACTACATGGAATGGGCACACGTTAGCATCCTACTATGAAAACTGGTCAAAAATTTCTTGCCACTCACTAAACCTCCATCCTATGGTCTGCTGGTTAGTGTGGCTTGAAAGAAACAAAAATATTTTTGAAAATAGGACTTCATCATCCAGCACTGTGGAATTTAAATCGCTTGGCTTGTATAACTTCTGGACAACCATTCACTCAAGAAAAGAGTGAAAAAAAAACAAGCACAAGTTCCACGCTTCGGAGGAGACTACCATGGGTTGGTTCGATGGAGCGGCTCAGAAAAATGGCATGCAAAGTGGTGCAGGGGGATTGATATGTATCTCATCAAACACACTTTGCAGATGGACTTTTAACTACAGGCAGGGAACCAACACCATGGCATAATTATTGGGTTCCTAGGCCACTCTCCATCTGGCTTCTAGACTAAATATTGATACATTTCTTCTGTATGGGGATTTCCGCATAGTCATAGACTGGCTGAAAAATAAGGGCAAGCTACAGGTCACCGCTCTCTTGGACTGGAAGGATAGTATTAGGGAGCTTCAATCAACTTTCAACAAGCTCAACTTCAAACCTACTTACCGAGAAAACAACAAGGAAGCCGACTTACTCTCCAATGCTGCACTCAAGCCATAATTTGGCATCATCACCTACAATATCTGGGTGGACTTGCTCGAGGGCCCCTCCCATGTTCTAAGGTTATTTTAGGACGGGCGCCAGCTACATAACAATGATTTGATCAGACTTTTGATATCTTTCTTTGCAGAGAACAGTTCAAAGCAATAGCATGGACTTCCTCTCCTCATTTTCCCCTTAGGACTATCAGAATTGTTTCTTACATTTCCACTTTCTGCATAAATTATTGTTGGCCGACAGTGCTAGATTGATAACGATCAACATAGATTGTAGATCTTTTCTCTGGTTTTGTTTATCTCGGAATGTAACCTCTCGGGAAGAGAACAAAAATTATATTTTAATATAATTGTGAAATATTTCTATGGAAAAAAAAGTGAAAAGGAAATGGTGTTCATCCTTCATCTTTTTAGTATTCCAAAGAATTTATAAATTCGTTTAAAGATGTTTTTGAGAATCCAACCAATGAACATTGATCATAATATCCATTTTGTCAAAAAATGTATAAATTCATTTAAAGATGTTTTTGAGAATCCAACCACTAAACATTGATCTTAATAATCATAATATTCATTTTGTATTAGAACTACTAGAACTTATTCTCATTAAATGATTTCATTTCCATCCTAGGTTTTATCTTTGAATTTCATGGAATGAAAGATTTAATACTGTCAATATTACTTATTTGATTGTTTTCTTTCTAGCTCTATTAATTAAGCCAAGCCTCGCATTATTTATCCCACCTCTTTTAATTCCAAAGCGGTAATTGATAATATTAGAACCAATAAGAGATAACATAGAAACAAAAAGAGAGAGCCTAGCTTAACTCAAAGTGAGACATTTGCTCTTATAATCTAAATATTGAATAATAAATTTAGCATCAATCAATAGAATGAGAGTAATGAGTGCTATATTTAATTTTGAAAATAGAATGAGAGTATTGAGTGCTATATTTAATTTTGAAACTATATGCTATGAAGTGTTTTTGGATTTGGTTAATTTTATTAGGTCTAGGTTGCAAGCACAACCATGATAACTAAAGTATTGAAAATATTTTTTGGTTTATCTAAATTTGAGCTCAAACTTTCTATTTTTTTCACTTCTTAAAGCACATTCATAATTCAAAAGAAAAAGATAAATGATTTTCTTAGATTTAATTATCATAATATTGATTTTATCAATATTAATGATAATTTCTTATTTTTGCAAAATTGTTTTAAAAAAAAATGTTCTTAGAAGTTTATAAATGGTTTACATAATACATTAAATATTTTTAGAAAATATAATATGTTTTTTATAAAAATGTAAATTGTTCCTAGAAGAAATGTAGTTTACCTTTTGGGCAAGAAGCTAAACTATAAATGGGTGTAGTATCTAGTCTCATGTATGGGATAAAGGTTATGTGCTACTAAGAAGAACATAACCCCTGTGGAGGTAGACTCAACATCAACAATGAACACAAGGGATGTTGGAATTCTTGCGGGTATTATGTAGGTTGAAACCCCCTTTTGGTGTTAGAGTAAGACTTTTAATTGCTTTTGATTAGCTAAGAGCTTGTCCTTCTCAGACAAAAGGAAATAAGTTATTCTCCCAAGACCTAGAGGCATATGGTAAGAGTGAAAGTCCACCCCCTTACAAACCATTATCTATCCATTTCAAGTGGGGTGGTTTTCATCCAATGATGATTCTCCTCATTGTCGATTGACAACAAAGTTATTCAATAGGTTTTTCCACCTTTAAAAAGAAAAAATGTAGATTAATTATGGCAGTGTTGGGATTGGCCTGCAAACATCGAGATTAAAGAACAAAGAAAAAATGGAGAAGATAACACATCACACACAACAGAGACGAATAGGGGGCAATGATAATCTTTATTTCTCATCCAAGTGGAGAAATGAGTTTACAAGTTTCATCAAAGAACCTCATGGGATTCTACATTTAAACAGAAAATACTCAAGCATTTTTTAGACATACGGAAACCCAAACGCTTGAGAAACCAACTACGAATGTAACTACAAGGTGTGTGTTGTTTCCACCCAATAGTCTCCACCTTGGAAACAATTTTCTTGATACCTTTCCCAATGAATCAATCATCACCTTTTCTGCAAGCCAAGATTAGCCAAATGCTACTGCATGTTCTCTAACAATACTGGTTGCGTGAACATGTCTACGTATTTTTCTCTAGTATGGATCACTCCACCTCCTATGAATCAACATAACCATAGGATAAATCAATGCAACCATTGTAGATGATACTCATGCTTCTAAGATACTGAAGCACCCATTTCCATGCTTTTTTACTCGGTTTTTCCATGTGTCCACTGACAACACCAACTGCATGTGAAATACTTGAGCAATGAGCATTCTAATGCACATATCAACCATCTTACTAGATTTGCATAAGGTACATGAGACATATAATCCTTTTCTTTCTTATTACCAGGATATAAACTTGAACAAAGATTACAATGAAATCTAAAGGGATATTTATTGGTTTCACAATGTTCATACTGAATCTAGTATCTTCTCCATAGAATTGTAACAACAACAACTTACCATTTTTCCCATCTATGTGTACATATATGCCCAAGATTTGTTTTGTTTCTCCTAGATCGTTTATTTGAAACATCATGGCTAACTGAGCCTTTGAGTTATTGATCTCAACCTTGATTTTCTTGCAACAAGCATATCATCAATAATAACACCAAGATAATGAATATGTCATTGAAACTTTTGAGGTAAACACAATGATCATACTCACTTCTAAGAAAAATTTGGCTCACCATGAAGGAATCAAACATCTTGTACCGTTGTCTGGCTACCTTATGCCATACAATGATTCCTTGAGTTTGCAAATAAATCTCCCTCTGTCATCCCAAACAAATTATTATTGTTCCATGTACATATATTTTCTAATGATAATTTTGTGGGCAGTAGGATCCCACAATATAAATCCCTCATCTGCTTCACTATAACCAACAAAGATATACTTCCTTGACCAAATCCAACCAAACCAACCAAGTGAGTCTTCACCTCTCACCTCTATGATAATTTCAATGCAGTATGCAATCCATGGGCTCTAAAACCATGACCTACCAAAACACATGTGCCCAAAACCATGACTCTTGACCTAAAATTTCCCTCCTTTAAACTTGACTTGGGGTTTCCCATGACAAAATCTAACAAAACCGCCCTCAAAGTCAAGGTATCTGGGAATACTACATGCTCCCCCCTATTACCTAGGTCTATGTATAGACTTTACTAGTGAAATTTCAAACCTGGGGTATGTATGCCTAACCAGGTCTTACATTCGTATTCCCATTTACATATAATTAAATTTGAACTCCACCTTAAACCTTGCATTCGAAAACCCCCACCCTACCATTGCTTCTACTATTTTTCTCCATCACCGGCTTATCTAGCTACTTCATCACACCCACCCTCTTCTGAAATATGTGCATGTACACTTTGAATAGAGAATCACAGTAATCCGCTGAGTCCGTTGAGTATTGATCTGAGCTCATACTTCACCCATCCATGCACCGTGGTATTCTCTGTCAGTGGCTCCATCACCAACTCCAGCCCCGATAACCTGGCCTTACATCTCCTCTACTTCAAAATTGGCATACATATACACAAGAGAAATCTCACTCTCCATGTTCCATTCACTGTGGTTCATAATCTACACTTCAATTTGTGTCCTTGAATCTACCACTGACTCATCTCTTCCATCACCATAATTTAATTTCCAAAACACTCACCACAACATCACGATTACAACAAGAAGCCCATAGCTCGATGTTGTCTAGCTCTATGGAAATCCATTTGCTATCAAACAATACATTGATGCTTACCTCTTCTCACATAGATTTCCAACAGATCGTGCTATAGTGCGACCTTGTAGACAATTGTGAGATAAACGGATGAAAAACCCATCCTGCTCATGTTCGATTGTGGTTCAAGAAAACTTAATTTCCTTAATATATTCTCAGGTTTTCAATGCACATTTCAAAACCCTCATTGCAATCAATCTACATTCCACCAACATACAATGAATTGAAATGTCATAACCCCAATGGGTGGCCTTCTCTTCCTACTGATAGGATTTCGTTTAATGGGACTTACACAACCTCCACCTTTTCCTCAGCCTTGGCCCCTTGCGACTATGTAGGGGATTCCTACCCCCTTTGTCCTCTCGTCCTCCTCTGCAACCCATTTTCTTAGGCTCTCCCAATCCCACCATGCATGTTCTTTAAAGAGTATGTGGCTGGCAGAAAATTGCAGGGTGCCTATTTCCAAAGTCCTTCTCCTCATAGTTCATGTACCAGCGAGTACCAATGATCCTCCTCATGGATTGACCCTTATGTTCATGGATTTTCTCTAACCAAGGACCTCATAGCTTGATTCTCCTCTGCTTCCAGGATCTTCGACCACTTCCACATGCTTGGACCACTTCACAGATCGACCCTCTATGCCCAAGAAAAGACATGGCTTGTGGCCTCTCATGCCCCTCCCATTAACTTGTGTGATTCCTCCTCGACTCTGTTACCAATTGTTGGGATCCGCTTGCAAACGTCGGGATTAAAGAATAGAGAAAAGAAGGGAGAATATAACACATCACACACAATAGAGATGAATAGGGGAAAATAATATCCTTTATTGCTTATCCAAGTTGAGAAATGAGTTTACTGTTGAGATATGTTGCGCACATTTTTTGGCTCATGTTATTCTGTATTTAATTGGATCAAATCAACTAGAATTAGAATAGGGATATGAAAACATTAATTGTAATCAGTTTCATGTAACTGAATACATCTATGTAATCCTATAGAGGAAAAGTGTCTTGAGGTTGAGTGTGAGTGATAAGCCTGGTCTGGCTGATGTAATATCTCCCTTGAACGATAAATAAACCGAATATTATGATCCCGTTGATGTTTCCCTTGTGAAGGGTTTTACCACATAAAATCATTATGTTAATTTGTGTGATTGTTGATTACTTTGTTATGTAATTGTGTGATTTAAATCCATTTGATTTATATTCTTCAGCTGCAAAGAAACAAGTGGTATCGGAGTACGTGCGTCAAGAAAGCAAGCGAAGCAAATCTACCTGAGTTCAAGAACCTTTGGGAGAGATTTAACATGTGAAGGCAAGTTTAAATCTGCACGTGGAAAGTTGATCTGAGAGCTGGAAGATGAGCTCCTTGAAAGGGGTATTAATTTTACTCAGACACACCCTAGAGAGTGTGGTAGGAGCGTCCCCTGCTCCCACACTTCAGAAATTGATTTTCCATATCGGACGCGCCCAAAAAATGGTCATAGGAGCATCCCTGGAAGGATGCGCCCTGTAAAGAGAGTCATGAGCGTCAAGAAAAGAGACACGTCCTGTGCACAGGGAGATGGGCGTCCAGACACTTGGTACATAATTTTTGGGGAGTGTCCTCAAATTAGAACACAAAATTTTTTTTTTTAATAGGGTGGACATTTCTTTGCATAGGAATTACCTTTTATAATATTTAAAGGAGTACAGATCTCATGTACCTTTATGTGAGGTGGATGCAGGCCTGGAATTTGATGTCCTACAGGATGTATTTTTTATTTGAATCCGTATTTGACATGTGGATAAGAAATCCACACGTCATTATTGAGAGATATCAAAATACCAAAAATGTCAAATTGACGTTTAACTGTGTAGATTTCCCGTCAAAATCTGTTGTAGGTACTTACACATTAGAGGCTTGTAAGTATATACGACCTAGGTTAATAACTATAATTCATGGCTTTAGCCTTCAAGGAACTAGGTAGGGGCACAGCAGTGAAATTGATGACACCTAGACAGTGT
>JZKD02S1996437.1:239279-249539 GCA_000966675.3 Picea glauca | reverse complement strand
ATTTAATTTTATTTATTAAGGATCCACTTTGAACTATAAAAGATTATTCATCCATTTTAAAAGAGCTCAATATTATAAGCTTTGGTATTTGAGGTGATTGGTGTAAATGTTCAAAGTTCAAAGTTTAAGGTGGAAAAATTTAATGGAAAAAATAATTTTGAGCTTTGGAAGCTCAAGATGTGGGATCTGCTAGTGCAACAAGAGTTGCAAAAAGCATTGGCGGGAAGGATAAAGAAATTGGCAAGCATGAAAAATGAGGAATGGGAAGAATTGAACACAAAATCACTCAATACCATTTGTCTATGTCTGACAGATGAAGCTCTGTTTAATATCGTAGGAGAGGATACAACAATAGACTTATGGAACAAGTTGGAAAGTTTGCATATGACGAAGTCCTTCACGGGCATAATTTTCTTGAAGAAGCAATTATACAGTTTGCGAATGAAGGTATGAGATTTGTTGACCATTTAAAAACCTTTAATACCCTTATAGTTCAATTGACTAGTATGGAAGCTAAATTCAAAGATGAAGATAAGGCTATTACATTATTATGTCTATTTCCTGAGTCTTGGGATAGTTTAGTCACATCTATTAGCTTTAGCTCAACAAATGTTTTAGATTATGATTTTGTTGTGGGAGTTCTGTTGGCTGAGGAAATGAGGAGAAAATCTAGTCAAGAAACCTCTACTTCAGAGGCAATGTTGCTCAGAGGTTGACCCAAAGAAAAAGAGCAGAATCAGAGAAGTTCTTCACGATCTAAGTCAAGGGGCAAAAAGGGTAGAGAAAAATGTTGGTACTGTGGCAAAACATAGCATCTCAAGAAAGACTGTTGGAAAATAAAAGAATCTGAAGCGAACTTTACAAAGGAAGCAAATTTGGCTTCGACAACTTTAGGTATGACTAATGAAGTTTTATCCATTTCTAGTAGTTTACAATATCATGAAGAATGGTAGTTATATTTTGGTGCCTCCCACCACATGTGCTCACATAGAAAATGGTTCATTTCTTACTAATCTGTTGATGAGGGTGTAGTGTTTATGGGAAATGGTATTCCCTATAAAACTGTTGGGGTTGGCAGCATTAGAATCAGGATGTTCGATGGTATTGTTAGAGAACTAACATATGTTAGATATGTACTTGAGCTTAAGTTAAATTTGATTTCATTAGGTGTTTTGGATTCTGGTGGATATGTAATGTCCCCACTTTGGGACATCATCACAGTGCAGAGGTTTATGATGACCAAAGTAGCCAGATGGATGTTAGAGTGAGTACAGGGGTTATTGAGAGGCATTGTGGGGTCTAGATTGCATTGCTCATCATATTCCATCATTATGAGCCATTTCTCACAGGTTAGCTTTGGTTCCATTGCATTCCGACGATTTCCATGATTTTGACTATTTTGAGCTATAAGTTAATTAAATTCACTAAAGAGGTCATTTTGGGTACATTACTTGGAGGAACCTCTCAGTGTAATAGATCATTGGAATCGGGAGAAGCAACACTATAGGATGGGATGGTGAGTAGTGACTTTAAGTGGCCAGGGAAGCCACAAGGAGATATAAGGAGCTTTTCAGAGGTAAAAAGGTTAATTAATTAATTAAAGTGATTTAATTAATTAATTAAATATTAATAAAATGAAGTCACTTTGGAGGGACAAGGTGATCCAAAAAGTATAAAGGAAAGGCAAGGGCCTCTACCCATTCATTCATGTATGTCGATCATTTGATTTCTAGCTTCTAGCTAGAGGGCCCATCTCTTGGGGGTTTTGAGGGTTTTGACTTAACAAACCCTAGAGGACGATTCATTGGTGAAAGATTCCACCTAGCTTGTCCAAAGCTTGGTCTCGATTCCACATCAGTTACTTATGCAGATAGAGAGAGGGCGCACTGGTTGGGGGTTTCTAGCAAGGGGGGCGCACCATTCTTGGAGAGAGATTCATTGCAGGTGATTGGTAGGGTTTTTTGAGATTCTATCACCTAGGTATTCATTGCAAGGCTTTGGACATCCGATCTAGTCCATTCTTGAGGAGTTACCATGGCTAGATCATCATCCACAGGTTGGGACGACTTTGGGAGAGAGAGGACGATTTGGTGATTCAGTGATTTGCAGATCTAGGAGGCTATACCTCATATCTGACCTTGAAAATCCTTCTAGGGGTTTGTGATTGCCTGATCTATCATTTTGGAGAGTTTCAGGAGGTTTGGAGGCCTCATTCACCCAGGCCGAATTATCTAGGGTTTCAGGCATCCATGGGGGCACACCATTTAGTGGAGGAGTCAGATCCACAGAGTTTGAGAGTGACTTGGGATATTTGGGCACCTAGGTTGTCCTTACAGTTGCCCAATCTAGCAGTTAGCATATTTCTTGGGGTGATTGGACACTTTTGGCAGCAGGGAAAAATTGTTGAGGATCATCAGCTATCCAGCAGGGCGTGCCACCTTCCTGTTAAGTAGTTTAGCATTCTTACGGCCCAGATCTACTTGTGTTCATTCTTCATTGTATATCCAGCCTTTGGAGGCTTATTGTAGTCTTCTATTGGAGCATTTTGTAACAGCTCTATTGTCTATCTTCTTGGCCATCTGTTGAGCATTCCAGATCGGCATCTTCATTGTAGCAAGTTTCTCTATTTGATGAATAAAAGCAATTTTGAGATGTTTTGGCTTGTCTATAATATTGCGTATGGTTAAGGTATGTTCCATGGTTATATATTCTTGTTTATTGCTGCAACACATATATAACACATCAGTAAACCCTAAGGCCGAAATCAAGAGGCCATTCTGCAAGTAACACATGTAAACAAGTAGATCATCCAATTGTTTGACGAAATACCTCACTCGGAAAAAGTTTTAAAAAGACACCAAACCGTGATGATCCTGGCATAATGGCTTGGGATCATTACAGTGGTATCAGAGCTTAAATCCTACAAATATGAGGGGTCTTTCATAAGGATAAATGGATAGTTGGAAAGAAATGGATAGGATATGCCTTGAGATATCATGTTTGGAGATAATGTATCACAGCCTTAGTGAGTAAACTAAGGTTATAATAACCTTTCCTCAGTACGTAGCCTTCAGAAAGCCCAGTTGGACCGAAGAAGATATTTTACATGGGATCATTTTAGCGGATAAAAATAGAAAAGAAGTAGCTAGATGGTGGGAAGAATAGAGAAACCCCATGCCCATTAGGAGCACACAACCTTGCCACTATTTCGAGGGGTCGTGGGAACCAGATCATAGGTGCAGGGGTAAGGATCAGAAGCACACTATTGAGGCACACTATGATAGTGATGATGAGATGTGTGAGGATGGAGCGATAGATGATGATTTGGGACAATCTAATGATGATAGTGACTCTTGCACATAGGCTAGTGATAATGACTCTCGTATAGAGGATGTTGCTACTAGCATGCTTGAGGAGGATGATGACCCTTGTGTCGTGGATAGGCAGCTAGATGGATAGGACGATAGCACCAGTGTCTCAACAAATATATCACATACCATTGATGACCTTACACCTTAGCAGAGTGGTGACACTAGTGAGGTTTCACACGTGTTAGCACCTAGAGATGATGAGATTCCTATGATGGCCGTGACACATATGTCATCCTTCCAGAAACCCCTAATAGCCATGTCACATGAGGAGGTCAGTGGCATGTCAGATAGGGTTGATGAGCTTTGTGTGAGGGATGTACACCATAGACATGTAGATCCACCGATCCAAGAGGAGATACAGGGAGTACAAACATGGGACCTTACACATATAGATCAGCTTGAGGAGATTGAGTCACAACTATTGGAGACTCCAATAGTTGAGCAGATTGCAGAAGATGACAGGTTGATGGAGCACTTACTACCAGGATCGACCTGCATTGATGAGGATGCACTCTTTAGCAGCCAGGATGACCATATCACGTGTCTGGATACATCTCTATGGGATCCAGGGACAAATGATAGTAGCAGGTTGAGTGCACAGGAGGATGCGACTACTCATACATGATACACTGTGATTTAGGGGGAGAAAGCATCTAGTGATGGGGTGCAATTGCATACAGGAGTACCCAACAACATAGTAGACAATGGGCAGTTCATCATGTTATCTTATGTAGAGAGTGTCTTTGGGGACTCTAGAGTTGACATTAGTAGGACTGACAGTGGCAGTGAGGGATATGAGGTGGCACCTCAGCATGACCATGATCAGGAGTCACACCACTTAGCAGCACAGTTGAGAGTCAGTGAGGATATGATCATGGCAGCCACCAGGCGCAGTGATGACATTCATGCATTGATGGAAGATTATTGTTGGAGAGTGTTAGTGGCACATGGTAGTGCAGATGAGGGATTTGACATGGATGACTTTCATACTCTCAGGGAGAGAGTATCTATGATGAGGACCGATTACCAACAGTTGTTGACTGACAGGGACTACCTATTTAGGATTGGTGAGATGTATCATGAGTCTCTAAGGGAGCAGGAGTTGGAGATGGACTGACTCACTCAGGAGTTGGAGAGCACTTGAGGATTCTTGAGAGGCACATAGACAACCCTTCAAGAATCAGGGTCTAGATCAGATGAGTCTCTTGAGGAGATTCGTCAGAGATCCATTTCATCTGTCTTAGTGGACACTCATATGTATCAGCTAGTCATGTTGATAGAGGATGTTGGTGATCTAGCAGAGGAGCACCCGTTGATGGAGGACACTTCCACTTGTGTTCTGCGAGCAATTGACCTCCATGTAGAGGTTGATCTAGCAGTATGCCCAGGATCTATGATGCAACATGAGTCTATGGGAGACGACATGAGTATACCAGAGCATACAGTGATGAGTAATAGCTCACAGGTACCTTCCGAGATGTATGGTAGGATTCATAGGGGTGTACTGCCTTGCAGGGAGGAGACACACTTAGGGGACCATGCAGATGCCAATCCTTCACAACAGAATATGGTTATGAGATCTCACCTTCACCATTTCAGCAGTTGCATGGGTGATGGGAGATGGATATTGGTTTACCAACAGTTGGAGGAGTTACTTTTGGTTGTGCCTGATGCTTGGAGTTTAGTGATGGCTACAGGCAAGCAGTTATCAGGGGTACAGGTAGACGTGCTCTTGGTCGAGTCCTTGGGATTGACTGAGGCAGGTGGTATTTTTCAACCCTACAGTCAGCTACAGATATCTTTGTTACCTTTTCCTAAGACATTTATCATTGACAACAACATGGGGAGAGATAGCCAGTGGCAGAGGGCATGGAGAGTGATTAGGTCGAGACCACCTGACATGAGTACTTTTACGGCATACAAAAGGTCAGAGGTGGATCATCATGATCAACTAGCTGAGATTTGGTGCATTATGGTGAGCACCATAGGCCAGGTGATAGCAGATGAGAACAGAGGGCTTCCGACAGTGATCAGTCTGACACAAGAGAAGCTAGCGAAGACTGGAAGTGATAAACTTCCAAGGTTGCCATGGGATCCGGGAGTTCACTTACTTAGCAGGATGTTTCGCTACATGATGACCTAGGTTGCGCCAGAGAGCCACATACTCTACTAGGGGTTTATTTGGAGAGGGCATGCAGGTTTTTGTCTGATAGATCGAGGTAAATTTTCACTCTTGATCAACATGATCGGACATAGAGGTGGATGGACAGGTACTACTTCTACAAGGACATTTTTACAGGTACATTTTTTGGACAACAGGTCCAATGGTCACAGGTATTTCAGCATGAGGATCCAGGAGAGGAGGATCCAGTATGTATGCAGGGGGCAGACAGTCATAGTCAGAGTAGTACAGGGCCAACATGGTGATCTTCGACAGAGGTTAGCATGGGACCCAAGGATTGTAGGACTGAGCATTTCACTGATTGATAGGGGAGAGTGGACCATTGCAGGGGAAATTTATTTAACTTTCCATTGAGTTTTAGTGTTGAGAGGAGCGCATCGCTTGTGGGTGTCTCATGGAGGTCTTGTAGCACCTCATTATGGCATCAGCATGTGCAGTTGATGGAGGCCGTATGGATCTTGGTAGAGACTTAGAGGATGGATTCATTTTGAGATGAGGCCATGTGTCATATGCAAGAGACTCCCGAAGTTGGTATATTTCAGGGTTATACTTCCCAGGGGCTAGCAGTTCATGACTTGATAAGGGACCTAGGGGGCAGAGTGTATGAGTGTTCATCCTTGGATGGGTTCTACTATGTACCCCACAGGAGGACATGAGATCCTGGTATTTTATTTGACGGGATTTGGTTATTTCCTAAGTATAAGCAATTTTCTAGCAGGGAGGATTGCATTGTCCCCACTTTGGGACATCATCACAGTGCAGAGGTTTATGATGACTAGAGTAGCCAGATGAATGTTAGAGTGAGTACAGGGGTTATTGAGAGGCATTGTGGGGTCCAACTTGTATTTCTCATCATATTCCATCATTATGAGCCATTTCGCACAGGTTGGCTTTGGTTTCATTGCATTCTGATGATTTCCATGATTTTGATTATTTTGAGCTATAAGTTAATTAAATTCACTAAAGAGGTCATTTTGGGCACGTTAATTGGAGGAACCTCTCAGTGTAATATCTCATTGGAATCAGGAGAAGCAACACTACAGGATGGGATGGTGAGAAGTGACTTTCAGTGGTCAGGGAAGCCATAAGGAGAGATAAGGAGCTTTTCAGAGGTAAAAAGGTTAATTAATTAATTAAAGTGATTTAATAAATTAATTAAATATTAATAAAATGAAAGTAACTTTGGAGGGACAAGGTGAGCCAAAAGGTATAAAGGAAAGGCAAGGGCCTCTACTCATTCATTCATGTATTTCTATCATTTGATTTCTGGCTTCTAGCTAGAGGGCCCATCTCTTGGGGGTTTTGAGGGTTTTGACTTAACAAACCCTAGAGGAAGATTTGGTGGTGAAAGATTCCACCTAGCTTGTCTGAAGCTTGGTCTCGGAGATGCAATACACTCCCACACCATTCTAGTTCCAGATCTACTCAGTTGCAGGAGGATTCCACATCAGTTACTTGTGCAGATAGAGAGAGNNNNGGCGAACCAGTTGGGGGTTTCCAGCAAGGGGGGTGCACCATTCTTGGAGAGAGATTCATTGCAGGTGATTGGTAGGGATTTTGGAGATTCTATCATTTGGGTATTCATTGCAGGTCTTTGGACATCATATCTAGTCCATTCTTGAGGAGTTAGCATGGCTAGATCATCATCCATAGGTTGGGACGACTTTGGGGGAGAGAAGACAATTTGGTGATTTAGTGATTTGCAGATCTAGGAGGCTATACCTCATATCTGACCTTGAAACTCCTTCTAGGGGTTTTTGATTGCCCGATCTATCATTTTGGAGAGTTTCAGGAGGTTTGGAGGCCTCATTTACCCAGGCCTAATTATCTAGGGTTTTAGGCATCCAGGGGGCGCACCATTCAGTGGAGGAGTTCAGATCCACAGGGTTTGAGAGTGACTTGGGAGATTTGGGCACCTGGGTTGTCCTTACAGTTGCCCGATCTATCAGTTGGCATATTTCTCGGGGTGATTGGACACTTTTGGCAGTAGGGCCGAATTGTTGAGGAGATTCAGCTATCCAGCAGGGCGTGGCACCTTCCTGCTAAGGGTTTTAGTATTCTTATAGCCCAGATCTACTTATATTCAGTCTTCATTGTATATCCATCCTTTGGAGGATTATTGTAGTCTTCTATTGGAGAATTTTGTAGCAGCTCTATTGTCTATCTTCTTGGCCATCTGTTGAGCATTCTAGATCATCATCTTCATTGTAGCAAGTTTCTCTATTTCATGAATAAAAGAAGTTTTGAGATGTTTTGGCTTGTATATCATATTGCATATGGTTGAGGTATGTTCCATGGTTATATCTTCTTGTTTATTGCTGCAACACATATATAACACATCAGTAAACCCTAAGGCCAAAATCAAGAGGCCATTCTGCAAGTAACACATGTAAACAAGTAGATCATCCAATTGTTTGACGAAATACCTCACTCGGAAAAAGTTTTAAAAAGACACCAAACCGTGATGATCCTGGAATAATGGCTTGGGATCATTACAAGATATAAGTATGCAGGTCAAGGTGGAGCACTCAAAGTGTCGAAAGGAAATTTAGTAGTGATGAAGGCAACAAAGATTGAAAACCTTTATAAGTTGGAAGGTAGTACTGAAGTAGCATCTGAGGTGATAGGTGTATCTTCTTGTGTATGGCAGAAGCAACAAGGTCATATGAGCAAGAAAGAGTTGCAGAACTGTAAGTTTCTTCCAGACTTAGGATCTTTGTTTATGATTTTTTGCTTGTTTTATATCTCTGTTAGTTATGATGATGGAGAAAAGGGATGTAATGTGTGGGATCCTACTACCCACAAGATCATCATTAACAAAAATATAGTGTGTATGGAACAACCAGAAATGTTAGTTAACAATCGCAACAGTAGATTTGTTTGCATGCTAGAGAATTCATTGCATGGCCTAATAGTACCTAGGCAACTGTACAAAAGGTTTGAATCCTTCATGGTGAGCCAAATGTTTTCAAGGGGTAAGTATGACTATATTGTTAATAGTACATTCACTATAATGATGTTATTTACAGATGATATGCTCGTTGGAAGCCGGAGCATGATTGAGATCAGTAAGATAAAAGATCAGTTGGACATGACATTTCAGATGAAGGATTAAGGAGCAACCAAACAAATTTTGAGCACATAAGTATGTAGAGACGGAATACATGGTAAGTTGTGTTTAGCACAACAAAAAATGATACTGATGAAGTTCAGTATGAACATTGTGAAACCTGTTAATATCCCTGTTTCTTTCCATGATAATTTTTCTTCAAGTTTAAGTCATGTTTATATAGAAGAAAAGGTTATGTCTCGTATAACATGTGCCATTATAGTAGGAGGTTTGTTGGATGCGATGAAATGGTTAAGACCAGATATTTCACATTCAATTGATGTTGTCAGACACGAAAAATTTAGGTGGAGCAATGAAATGGGTGCTTCAGAGTTTTAGAGGCATAAGTGTCACCTATAATGGTTACATTGAGTTAATCTGTGATAATTGTAATTTATATTTTGCAGGTATTTTGGACAGAAGGAGATATACATTAACATATTTCTCAAAGCATGGTTTTGGAAGACATGTTGGAGGTGGAGTGATCCCTGAGAAAATCCATATTCTAGCAACTCGTACAGATGTGTTCACGAAACCAATGTTATTAGAGAAGCTGCAATTGGCTTCTCTTGACTTGCAACATAGGTGATGAACACAATTGGACAATGATATTTAGGTAAATTGTTGTGAAGGTGGAGATTGTTGAGATACGCCAACCAATTTACACACGTATTAGATATTGGGAAGATTTTGTGGCCCTATTATTCTGTATTTAGTTGGATCAAATAAGGTAGAATTAGAATAGGGATACAGACACATTAATTGTAATCAATTTCATGTAACTGAGTGAGAAATGCTATATATCTATGTAAGCTTGTAGGGGCAAAGTGTCTTGAGGTTGAGTGTGAGTGATAAGCCTCGTATGTAATATCTCCCTTGAACAATAAATAAACCGAATATTTAAATATGCCATTTAAATCAGTTTGATTCCGACCCAGAACACCATCTACAAATCTCATTAAAACAACATTTACAATTCTCAGTAAAACATCTCATGAGATTCTACATTTAAACAAAAAATGCTCAAACATTTTTAGACATATAGAAAGCCAAATGCTTAAAAAACTAGCCACAAATGTAACCGCAAGATATATATTATCACCACCCAACATACAGAAACAAAGTTTTAAATGATCTCAACACTTAAAAGAACATGAAATAAGATGCAATTTCACAAAAATTAAATATTGCAAAAATAAAAACAATTAAACAATACCTAAAATATTTTATGAAAATAAAATGCATAAACTTTATAAGATAAATAAAATGGACAATAACTTATAAAATAATTAAATTTCATTTTATAAACATGTATGATAAAAATTAGATATCTATATTATTTTTTAATCCATAAAAAACAAAGTATTTCCAATTCATTTAATCGTATAAGCAATGTGGTAAAACAAATGGCTCTAATATTATGGGAAAAGTAAATCTAAGAAACAAGACGACCCTATAAAAAAGAAAAATTACAAAATTGAAGAATTAAATTACTATGATGGAATACATTGCACGGACAAATATGTATTAGAAATTTTATTACCTTTTATTTAATATATTTTTGAAATCTATTAATAAATTTAATTTAATTTAAATTA
>JZKD02S1996437.1:190557-205401 GCA_000966675.3 Picea glauca | reverse complement strand
CATGCTTATCAACAATGTAGCCCAATTAGTGGACTCTGTTCATGCCAAAAGAGCATTTTTCCAAGTTGGCATAAATCTTGTGCTGCCACAAAGTGCTCAAAACCTGTTGAATATGCCGCATGTACTCCTCCCATGTTTTGTTGAAGATGAGGATGTCATCCAAATATACTACCACAAAGGAGTTGGTGAAGGGTCTCAATACATCATCCATCAACCTCATGAAAGTGTTTGGCGCATTTGTTAAGCCAAAGGGCATGATTAGCCATTCATAGAGACCTTATTTAGACTTGAAGGTTGTCTTCCATACATCAGTTGGTTTGATGGGAACCTGGTGGTAGCCAGACTTTAGTTCAATCTTGCTGAAAAAAGTTTCCCCTTGAGTTGGTCAAGAAGGTCATCAATCCTGGGAATGGGGTAGCGGTTCTTGACTGTGATTTTGTTTAAGGCTCTATAATCAATGCAGAGTCGCCAAGTCTCATCCTTCTTCTGCACCAGTACAATCAGACTTCCACAAGGGGAGGAGTTGGGTCTGATGTGCCCCTTTTGAAGAAGCTCTTGGATCTGATGTCAAATTTTTTCATTCTCCATCAACAAGCATCGATAGACTGGTCCATTAGGTAGAGGTGCGACAGGGGTCAGATCAATTGGATACTTGACTTGGCAGTGTGTTGGTACCCCTGTAAGTGAGGCAAAGATGTCTCCGTATTCTTCCACGATCCCGTCCACTTGATTCTGCTACAAAGAGAGGTGCTGTGTAGAGGCCAAAGATGTGGTGGTGACCTTCTGATTATTGTGAGAAAAGATCACAAAGAAGACGAACTTCCTGGTCTGTGAAATGACCTTACTACATTTCTTAGCAGAGATTAAAGAAATAACAGTAGGCGATGCTACCTCTGGGATCCTGTACAATTGTATACCCAAAGTAATAATAACACTGCGGGGTCTACACTCATACACAACATGAAGCTTCCACAAATATGGCTGTCCTAAAATAAAATCACAAACTTCAAGGAGAGAAATATCACACAACACCTCATCTTTGAAAGGCTTGATGTCGTAGGGAAGACGCTACTGTTGGTTGACACAGAGATCTCTTCCTTGATGAAACCAACCGATGGTATAGGGTTGTAGGTGTGGTGTTGTTGGTAGGTCGATCCACTTGATGACCTTTGCTGAAATCAGGTTCTTTTGACTACTGTTGTCGACAATGAAATGAATCAAATCTCCCTTGACCCACATCTATGAGTGAAAGAGGCGCTCCCCTTCCTCTGGTTCTTATGGTTCGCTTGGACGAACTTTGGTGGTAGTGATAGTGGCACTGGGTTCAACATCGATAACCTGCTTCCCTCCTTCAGGATTTGACTCAGAATCAGAATTGGCCTCTGACTCGGAAGCCTTCAGCTCATCCACGTGGGACTGCTTGGACCGACATTCTTAGGTGTTGTGCCAAGGACTTTTATGGTACTCACACCATTTTCCCGTTTCCTTTTTCGTCTTCTCATTTCCCTTATTGTGTTGCAGCTTGGACAGAGTGTCCTGCGGGTGGCCATCTTGAATTGGTCCCTTTCTATATGTCTTGGAGCTTCCTTTTCCCTACTTCGGTTGTGAGGGGTTTGCAGATCCAAACTCTCGCCGTTTATACTTAAATTTATGCTCGATTTTAACAATGTATCTATAAGTCATGCCCAATGAGGTGATGTATAGGAAATCCATTTATGTTTGAATGTATCTATGCAAACAACCACGATATTTGAGCACCAGATGATGCTCAAAGTCTCTGATACCCAATTTGGTATGTAGTGTATGGAAAATATTGGTGAAATCTGGTACTGTATGGTCCCTTTCTTGACATAGGGTGGTCCATCTGGTGTACTGGTCCTCGTAGCTTCCAACAGGGTAGTACTATTCTTTAATGGCATCCTGAAAATAATCCCATGTAGGGGCCACCACAAACATTGTAGATTCCTCCATGGCCCTTTGCTCGGAGTAAGTATCCCACTAGTCTTTAACATGGGGAACGACCTTGAGGAGTGCAAAAGTGATCTTTTCCCTATCAAAAAAATTGTGGACCGAAAAATATCCTTCGAGCATATTCAACCATTTATCTACAACATCCACATCTATTAGTCCTTAAAATAATGGAATATCAAAATTTACTTGTACCTTGAAGGGAGTTGCATGGTCGCTTGATGAAGATGCTTCTCCTGTGGGCAGTCGTCGAAGGATCTGCGTGAAGTTTTCCATCATTTTATTCCTTTGTCGTGTAAGGACTTCGTCGAGCAACATTTTAATAGGATCTCCTGCTCCATAATATTTCTTTTCATCCTCTATTGTTTGTTGTCAGTCTCGGTGCGACCGATCTTGTAGTGGCTCGATTGGTTCGAGTCCCAACTTCTTGTACCCAGATCTTGTCGAGGACATGCATGAAGAAAAATAAATGAAGAGTAGACCACTCTAATACCACTGATCTAGATTTAGGAGCGAAACGAACTGATTAATGGATTGAATACAAAACATAGAGATATAAAGAATAACACAAATATCTAGTGAACAATATATTCTATTAAATAATGAAATAGGTTGAAACTATAAAACTGCAGAACTGAAACACTTGCTCGAATGGTGGTAGCTATCTCTAAGAAGAGATGTGGTTGCTATGAGCATCCATATGAGCATAAAATGGATTACAATGAGGCTTCAGAGGCCTTTTTGATATTACTCATGAATTCCAAAACCCTAGACATCCAAAAACCTAACCCTAAAAGGTGAAATGCCAAAAGTTATGTGGTCCCTATGGGTAAGTTGGTGTAATTTGGTACCTCAACTTCCAAGGTTCGTAACTTTTGCATACGAACTCTATTTTAGGCATGTGATAGCCCATTGGAAAGGTATTTCATAGAGCTACACATTCTATCATCAAACTCTGACTCTGTCTACAGTTTGATTGTGGTGAGACAAAAAAACAATGTTTAGGGCCCCAAAAAAACTCTAGAAGTACAACAAGATGTGTTGACATGAAAACATACAAAATAAGACAGTTGGATTAGGCAAGAGGCAACCCGTATCCACCTAGAGGCTGTGTGGGGATTTAGAAAGCCCCAGAAGTGTAGAACCCACAATTACAAATAAGTACAAGAGAATGTGCTCAACAAAAACGGACACAAGGAGCTAGTTGGAATAGGTGGGTGGCCACCAATATCCACCTGGATCAATCAACTCCATGGGATTATTCATCTCCTCGTGAAACAACTTTATCAATTCTACCATCCCAAGCCTCTTATTCTTTGAACTCAACATCTTTATTGATAACATACTTCTTGGTGACAAGATTATGGAGTCTATATTCCTTAGACTCCTCATTGTATCCATAAAGACACATTTATCACTTCTCTCATCCAACTTTCTCCTCATCTCTTCAGGTACACGTGCTTAATATACATACCCGAAAATCCTCAAATGGGATACATTGCTAATCTTACCACTCCAATCTTCTTGGGGAACTAGGTTCTTCACAGTCTTAGTTGGACTCTTGTTTAGAATATATACTAAAAAAATAACTACATCTCCCCAATATTCATTCAGAAGATGCTTCTCCTTCAACATACTTTGAGCCATATTCATAGTGGTTCGATTCTTTCTTTCAACTACTCCATTATGTTGTGGAGTATAACGAGTAGTAAATTGTCTCTTGATTCCATGAGACTGAAAAAACTCCATGAAATCAGTAAGCATATACTCACCTCCTCTGTCTGATATCAAGACTTTAATATATTTTCCACTCTTCTTTTCAACCATAACTTAAAATTCTTAAATATATCAAAATATTTAGACTTCTGCTTCAACAAATAAACCTAATTTTTTTCCACTGAAATCATCAATAAAAGTCATAAAATAGACATTACCAATCAGTGAATGTGTTTGCATCGGTCCACATTAGTCTATGTGAACAAGTTCCAATGGATCTTTAGCCCTATATGAAACTCCATAAATAAATTCATCCCTATGATGCTTTGCAAGTATGCAACTCTCACACGAGATTGTTGGTTGTTGAATACTGGGAAACCTCTTCACCATTTGCTTCTTCTGCAACAAATCTAGACCACCAAAATGTAAATGGCCATATCTAAAATGCCATAACCATGACTCATCTAAAACATTAGCTTTATAAGAAATCAAAGAGTCAGTGAAATCATTTCTCATAATAAGCAGAAACATTCTATTATTTGTCATCTCTACCCTGGCTATCAACTACTTACTTGGATACTTATCATAAATTGTACATACCTTGTTCTTGAAGAACACTCCGTACTTTTTCTCTGTTCGTTTTCCAACACTTAACAGATTGCATTTCATACCAAGTACATAATAAACACCATATATTTTTCTTCTTTCATCATTCTTAGTATAAATAGGAATCACACATTTACCATTAATTCTTACTTTACTATCATTACCCAACTTTACCTTAGACTGAATACTGGTATCTAAACTGGAAAACAAGTCTTTATTTCCAGTCATGTTATTGCTACATCCTTTCTCCAAAAACCAAACATCATTTGAACTTTCCCGGGTGACATTACAAGTCAAAAACACAGGTTTCTAGTCATCCTCTGACTCCTATGTCATCTGTGCAGACTGCTTTCTAACATATGCTTGCTTCTTCCAACACTTATTAGCATAATGACCAAATTTCTTAAAATAATAACATTGTAACTTATATTTATCATACCTCTAATTTCCTTGCTACCAGGATCTGCTGCTACTCCCCCTTAAACTAGGAGGATTCTGCTGAGATTTCTCCTCATGTTCTGATTCATTTTCACTATCCCTTTGACCAAGAAATTGACCTCCTCTTCCTCTACTACTAGACCTTCCTCTGCCTCTACCTCTAGTAACATGCAACTGGGATTTGAAGACATTATCTAATGGATTATCATATCTAGACATCCTGGATTCATGAGCAATCAGAGAACCAGTTAATTCATCAATATGCATTTGACTAATATCTTTAAATTCTTCTATGGGTACAACTACGGATACAAATTTCTTTGGAAAATATCTAAGAACTTTCTCAATTACTCTCTTGTCTGAGAGATATTCACCATACCGCCTTATCTAATTCACAACATTCATGACTTGAGTCATGAAACTATCAACTAACTCACTTTCCTTCATCTTCAGATTCTCAAAGTCCCTTCTCAAATTCTGAACCTTAACATTCTTCACCTTGAATACACCTTGATAGTTGGTTTCAAGAGTGTCCCAAGCTTTCTTTAAAGAAACAACACTTGACAACTTCAGAAATATAGTTTCATTCAAAGCAAGGCCTGAGCAGAGTTCCTTGCACTTGAAGGTATTATTTACCAATGCACCTATTTTAATGGTTGTAAATCCATATGATGATTTTTTTTTCTGCATAGATGGATGTAAGTAAGGGCTTGGTGGATTCCTTACAAAAAATGGTGATGTCATTTGTTATGATTCAAGGGAGCTTAAATAAAATGGGAAAAATTATGCTACCCATGACTTAGATTTGGAAGCCATATTTCATGCCTTAAAAATGTGGGGGCATTATATGATGGGTAGGAAATTCTAGTTGAATACATTTTATATGTTTGAGCAACCAACACTAAATTCCATACAAACCAAATGGTTGGAATTTATTAGTGAATATTATTTCGACATCAAGCACATCAAGGGAAAAGAGAAAAAAGTGGTTGATGGACTCAACAAAAGGGTGCATGAAATGCATGCAACATCCATTAGCATGTATTGTTCAAATCTTAAAAGTAGAATTTTGGAAATTGTAGCGTCAAAACAATATTATGCACAAGTTACAAAAGCCTTACAGTTGGGAAATATATCGCTGAAATTTAAAGACTATTGGTTAGAAGAGGACGAAATCCTCTTCTTTAGGGACAATTTTTTTGGGAATTGAGAAATATAGTGCTCAAGGATATTCACAATGTCTCGTATGTTGGCCATCCAGGGTACCATAAGACAATTGCAATGGTAAGAGGCCAATATTTCTAGCTTGGAATGAAGAAAGATGTAGTTGATTACATAGCTAGGTGCATGGAATGTCATAAGGTGAAGAGTGAACGTATACATCTAGCAGGATTTTACAACCATTTCCCATTTCTAAATGGAAATGGGAGGTAGTTACGATATATTTTATAACCAAAATCCCAATAACAACAAGGAAGCATGATTATATCACGGTAGTGGTGGACAAGATTACAAAGGCTGGACATTTTATTTCGATGAAAATGAATCACAATGAAGCCACTATTGTAGATATTTATATGAAGGAAAATGTTAGGATACATGGTATGCCTAAGGCAATAGTGCCACACATAGATCCCAAGTTCACTTCCAATTTTTGGAAGGGATTTTTTTAGGGATTTGGGGCTAATCTGAATTTCAACATAGTGTATCATCCAAAATTTAATGGGAAGATATAGAGGATTTACTAGATAATTGAAGATATGCTAAGAATGTATGTAATGGACAAGCCTTGTAGGTGGGAGGACTACCTTCATCTAGTTGATTTTTCTTATAATAATGGGTATCAAGCATCATTGAAGATGAGCTTGTTTGAAGGCTTTTTTGGAAGGAAATGTAACACCCGGGTGAGTTGGGATTACCCAATAGACATAGTCATTGTTGGGCCAAAATTGCTAAGGGAAATGGAAGACTAGATGGTAAATATTAGGTAGAATTTAAAGGTTGCAAAGGATAGGAAAAAGAGTTATGCCAACAAAGGAATAACACACAAGGAATTCAAAGTGGGAGAGTATGTATTCTTAAAGGTAAAGGCTAAAAGGAGCTCGCTAAGATTGGGAAGTTTCCCAAAATTGGTAGCAAGATACTATGGTCCATTTTAATTTCTAGAGAAGTTAGGACCAGTTGCATACATGATTGCATTTCCTACATCCATAAGAATTCATAATGTGTTTCATGTACCTTTATTGAATAAATTTGTTCATGACCATAACCACACGATTGATTGGATTGTAATCCAGGTGGAGCAGGAAGGGGACTTTTGGGTGGAGCTAGTGCACATCTTGGATTGGAAATTCAAAGTGCTCAGGAACAAATCCAGCGGCATAGTAAAGGTCTAGTAGACTTGCTACAGTCCTCAAGATGCCACGTGGGAGCATGAGGAGACGATGTAGGCAAAGTACCCATAAATTTTTGCAAGTTTTGAAGAAAACTAAGTATACATTTTATATAAGTGTGCAAGACTCCATTTTGGCCGCTAGAGTTCCTGGAGCCACAACTTAGAGACTTCATGTGTGACCTATGTTGGAGCCCTAGAAGGGAAGTAGGGCATCCTGAGGGACTGTAATGCAAAAAAGGAGGTACACTTCGTTGGGGTGTGTAGGTTGAGGTGAATGATAGATTGTGCGTTGAAATTTCTACATGAGTTGTTCACTTCTTAAAGTATCAAATACTATAATGTAAATTTTGTATATGTATACTGGTATGGTGATGTGCACCAAGGAAAGTGCAATTTGTAGGGGAAGGGAAATGTAACGTCCCCAATTTTAATCCCCAAATTAGTGATGTATATTGTAAATATGATATATGGTCGTGGGCCAAGAAATGTAATATGTAAACAATGTGTATTGAAAATAATAAAATAAAATGTATTTCCAACTGTAGACGGACAAAAGTGGAGTCATGGGGGATAGTTTTCTACGAGGGGGGACCAAGGAGGTATTATTCATGTCTATTAATCCCAATCCAGCTTTATAAAATTATTTTGTATTAACCTTCTATTTTCCCTTTTGAGTGTTGCAAATCCCCAACCATTGAATACATGTAAGAGGGTTGATGGGAAAAGTCACCTCACATAGTTATTGATAGCTTGGGGCTGAGTAGAATCAACATTGTGGAATGTGAGAGTCAACTTGCATGGGTAAAAGAAGATTTGAATGGGGAAAGAAGATAGTTTTTACAGTTGAGTATAGGAGAGGAAATGTATGTGGAGAGTTGAGAGATAGTAGGCTGCCATAGTGGGCATTTAAGGTAGCTTGTTCAAGCTATAATTTCATGGAGAATTAGGCTATAGGCATGTGAGTAAGGTTTTGAGAAAGAAATTTGCAAAGTGAGAAAGTAAGTTGTTGTTTTTAGAATTCCTATTGTAGCTATAGATTCCTGGAGTCCCCAAAAGAGAGATTTCTTAACCAACCTATGTTGGAGCCCTAAAGGGAAGTGGGATATATTGAGGGACTGTGTGGCAGAGAAGGGGATATCATTCCTTGGGTTGTGCTTTTCAGGGAAATAGGGCTAGTGGATTGGGATGGTAATAGGAAATTAACTTGCTATATGTTATATTGGTCTATTAGTGGACAATAGACACCCTAATGAGACATCCTTTCTTGTGGATTCATAGCCCCATCTCGGGGGTGACTTGCTATTGAGAACTAAAGTAGAAAGTCTATGGTTGAGTGGAAACTTTGTCCTCTGTAGCTGGTTGCACATTTTCTTACAAAGATAAATGTTTTATCTCTATTCACTATTTTTATCTATGAGTTTTAATTGTTGTTAATTCTACTCTATGTTCTGAGGATTTAGATGTTATTTTGTGCACATAAAATAAAATTACATTCACTTTTTTAAATATTATTGTTAGATGCATACATTTTCATCATACTACACAAATTTAAATTAATGAGTATCATAATGTTTTTGTTAGGTTAGTAGTGGATGTACTATAATATAGACTTAATATTGTTATAATAATTCATTATTTCTTTAATTTCACAACTTAAGTGAAAATTCAATACTTACATGGAAATCGATGCATTTTCAAAACTCGAAGTCTTGTTGATAATGGTTTTGATCTTTCTCTTTCTTTCAACGAAACAATCCCTATTATCTGCTCGCATTAATCTCAATCTATTATCCAATGATAATGTATTATAAATTTCTTCAAGCATTTTGCTAATGAAATGAGAATTGGCGAGGATTTAAAAGATTTGATTAACATGAATGCAAAGATATAAAGTTAGTTAGCATAGATTTGGCATTTATTATAATGATTGGAAATTTAGAGATAAATATTGCAAAGAGATTAAAGCTTGTGGAGGATTTTTAAAAATCACTTTTCATGTGTTTTATAGGTGAAAATATCAACAAGTAACAGACAAATTTTGAATTCTTGATATGGAGAAAAGTTCAAAACTTGTTTTGGTGATCTAAAAATTTGGCCAAAGGAATAAGACTTCCACTATCAATTATAGTCTTGGGGTGAAGTTAAGACTTAGGATTCAAGTGCTTTGGAATATTTTTGAGATTTGAGTTTAGAAAATCAGCCACAACAATGGTTTTTGAAAATGTGCCGCGAGATTAAACAATGAAATGCTTCGACGAGTTTTTAGAACTCTTGCAAATTTTCAAAACTTGTTCAAAAGAAATTAGATGAAGACCATTTCAAAGATGAGTAAGTCTAATAGAAATATTTGGATCAATTGAAAAGTTAAATGCACTCCTTCATTATGATCAGCAAAAGGAATTCAAGTAAACATTTAAAACTAAGCATGATGATAAAAATTGAAAAAGGGGCCCACAAGTTTTAAAAACTTGGGGCTTCTTGAAACATCAAGAAGGTGTTACTTCTTAAATGTCATAAAAACTAACATATATTTATCCTAACTCTAAATCTGTTAAGTGTTTACAAGATCCAATTTCTTGAGGTGAAAACTTTTTAGAGTGGAAAAACAAGAGAAGAGGTTTGCACCATTTAAGATTTGCAACTCTATTGATTTTTTCTCTCTCAATTCTAAATAAATCAAGGATTATAATGGATCTTATATTTTGGTTAATTATATAACATGAAAAATCAAAATTTTATGATGCTCGTCCTCTCCCCAACCCCAACTCCCAACTTCTACTTGATCATATGAGTAGTCATGTATGCTATTTTACACAAACCTCTATATTTTGTATTTGAGGATTTATATTCCACGTCATACATTTCTCTTGATGGAGATCTAGGAAACATGATGGTATACCTTCATGATGACTACACTAATAGTAACATTTCCTTTTAACATGCCCCTCCTTTAACATTGCATCCACCCTTCTAATTCAAAATTCCATTCCTAGGATATTGACTCTCTAATTTTCTATGTGATTAGGGCCTCACCATCTTGGTCTTGATAATTGTTTCATTTAATGATCATTGGATTGACAATTTTGAGATACCTGAATTTATTTTACTAGATTCTTTTTATCCTGACATGACAAGTGTGCCAAACCTTAATGTGGAAGAATTGGAATCATAGTAATCACATTTCGACTCTCAATTCATAATCCCTTGTCTAAGAAGTTTATCTGAATTGGATCTTGGAAAATGTTTGTAAATGTTGTAAATAAACATGTTTTTGTTTTATTTCATTTTATTGTCTTTTGGCACAATAGAAAAGTGAAACAAATAGCTGTGATGGTTGGGCTTCAAAAGGAATCCCATTAAAAACAATGAGGATTGTAGTGAAGAGGAAAACGAAGGGAGATGCAAGGAGAAAGAGGGCATGGCAATAACATAAATTAAAGCTCGAAGAGGGAAACCTACTAGAGGTTGAGTGGATGAAGGAGTTAATGTGCCTGTTCACTCTAAGTGAAGGTGTCTCTGAGCCATGGCTTGCTGCAGTTTTGATCTTCACTGTCAGCAACAATACATATAGTCTATGTATATCTCACTCCTGTGTAATATTCTCTTGAATGTAATAAAATCTCCAGTGAATGTTGGTTTCCAGAGTAAAAAATTGTCTCAGATGTGTGTTTTTCCTTTGGAATTTGTTGGGTATGTTGTTGTGGTTAGTTATTGAACTATTCATTGAGTTATGATTACATTTCAATGTTTGATCACTAATTAACCTAGCCTATTGTTGAGGGGAAGATAAATTATTTTAAATGTTGCATGGTCTTTGGAGTGGCAACATAATTCTACTTCATTGAATTTTCCATTAGAGTTGGTCATTAAAAATATAAAACAAACTTATTCTGTAATAGTCATTCATGTTGGTGAAATGATTGGACTCTCAATCCCTCAATTATGGATCAAATGGTATGAGAGTAGATTCTAAAGGCTTGGAGAACATCTGCATGGTAAACACTCATAGCCAATACCAAAATAGTGGAAAATCATTGCTTCCAGGACTATAGATAAGTGGAGCACCATCAATGGTGGGGCATCATCATGAAGAAGATGGCAGGGAAGACTCAGAGCTCAGATTGGCCTAGCTGGAGCAAAGAATTGCTACATTGACATAGTTGGTGACACAACTGGTGGTAATGAAGAGTAAGGAAGCACACTTAGCAAAGATTGAGCATGAAGAAAACAAGGCTGGACCAGAAGTTCCCAAAGATGAGATGCTTGGAAACTCAGGTTATGGAAACACCTTTTCTTTGTCTTCCAATATTCCTTTCAAAGTTGAAGTGAATCTTTAAATACCCATGTTTGATGGACAAACTAATGTTGAAGCCTTGAATAGTTGGTTGAAATAGTTGGAAGTTTACTTTGGGATTTATCAAGTCCAAGAAATACAACATATTTCCTTTTCTCATTTGAAGATGACCAGACATACTCTGTTGTGGTGGGAGATTTATGCAGATGCATTGAGGATAGGAAACAATCCTGTAGTGACAAAAAAGGAGGACTTCGAAGTATTGTTGAATTCACAATTTTATCCCATAGGTTACAAAGAGGAGCAACTCATGAAGTGGCAGTACCTTTGGCAAGAACAAGGACAAGGAGTGCAATAATACACTTATGAGTTCAGGAGGCAGGCCATGTGGTAAGGTATCTCTCTCAAAGATCCGAGAGTGGTGATGAAGTACCTTGGAGGATTTTTCACCCATATCTGAAGAAAATTATAGCTTCATGGTGTGAAAATCATAGATGAGGTAAGATATAAGGATCTCTACATTGAGTTGGACTCCAGGAAAGGAGAGCATCTCATGGGCCAAGAAGAAACCAACAAGACAAGACATAAGAAGCTACCAACCATAGACAAAATATGGAGGAATCCTAATAGGAATTGCAACAATTGCGATGTAGATGGACACATGGAAGAGAAGTGTTGGAAACTTCATCTCGAATTATGTCCAAAGTGGCTAAAGTCCAAGGAGAAATCCAAGGGAGCTACCAAGACAAAAGAAGAAGCGATATAAATCACCTATGATCTGGACGAAGATGTGGTTTGCACCACACTACAACAACCAAATGTGAGTGGAGATAAACATGAGTTATTCTAAATCAAAGTTCAAGTAAATAACTTGAAGGAAAATGACTTGTTTGATAGTGGTTCTCAATGTAATCTAGTTTTTGAAGCATTAGTTGATGATGTTGGTCTAGAAACCTATGATCTATTGCAGCCAAGTTCACTAGTATGATATCAAGGGAAAATTGTTATGAGAATCACTCAATGATCTAAAATCAAGTTTTTCATTAGTGTCAACTATGTTGATGAGGTAGCATGTGAAGTTGCACCATTGGACGCATGTGGAGTGATGATGGGTAGCACCTACTTATGGGATATGAATGTTATCTTCTATAGGAGAGAAACCACATATCGCTTGGTCAACGGTGGCAAGGCATACCTCATCAAAGCACATCAAGGGAAGAATAGCATAATTCCTTTAGCAGTAAAACAAGGGCAGACAAGCACGAAATAAGCCACTTTCGTCAGCAATGGAATGGTGGATATGCAGAGGAAAATGGAGGCCTTCTGCTTCTATCTCCTTAATGGTCCAACTTTTGGGGACCAAAATCCTTCAAATGGGGAGGTGTGATCCGAATTGGATCTTGAAAAATGTTTGTAAATTTTGTAAATAAACTTGTTTTTGTTTTATTTCAATTTATTTTTTCTTCTGGCGCAATGGGAAGGTGAAAAAAATAGTCATAACAATTGTCCTTCAAAAGGTATCCCATTAAAAACAATGAGGGTTGTAGTGAAGAAGAAAACAAAGGGAGTTGTAAGGATAAAGAGGGAAGGACAATAATAGAAATTAAATCTCAAAGAGGGAAACATGTTTGAGGTTGAGTGGACAAAGGTGTTAATATGCATGTTCACTCTAAGTGAAGGTGTCTCTAAGCCATGGCTTGCTGCATTTTTTATCTTCATAGTGAGTAAAATTACACAAAGTCTGTGTATATATCATTCCTCTGTAATATTCTCTTGAATGTAATAAAATCTTGAGTGAATGTTGGGTTTCCAAAGTAAAACATTGTCTCAAATGTGCATTTTTCCTCTGCAATCTGTTGGGTATGTTGTTGTGATTAGTTATTGAACTATTCATTTAGTTTTGATTCAATTTTAATGATTGATCACTAATTAACCTAGCCTATTGTTGAGTGGAAGATAAATTATTTTAAATGTTGCATGGTCTTTGGAGTGGAAACATAATTCTACTTAATTGAATTTTCCATTGGAGTTGGTCATTAAAAAAAGAAAACAAACTTATTATGTAACAACCATTCATGTTGCCAAATTAAGTGGACTCTCAATCCCTCAATTACGGATCATAAACATTGAATGGTAGCCTCTATTATGCTAAAGTCACCCAAGACTTACAACTAACCTCAACTACCTTTGCAATTGCAATTGCACAATGAGCACGAACATGTCAATGGAGAGACTTGAACCTTGATTGAGGAAACATCAATGCCATGATTTCACCAACTCAAGAAATTTTTATACTTCATTTAATGATCAAGTCTAAATTATTCGATCAAATAATCAAATTTGATATTGTATTGAAGTTGCTAATTTTGTATTTTCAAAATAATTTTAAATAAATATTTTATACACTACAAGTAAAATATATTTAGATGGGAAAATTAGTTCACATAAATATTGGATAAAGCATTCTTGCTATAATATTATATAATTGATCGACTATTTAGATTAAGAACACTCTTTCATCTTCACATACCATATTTCAATAAAAAATTATATATACTAAACTCCATTCAAACCATACTAATTTACCATAAAAATTTTCCATATCAAGTATAATATTTTATTTGCTTCAAAAATAAATTGTGGTGCAATAAAGTTAGAGAATAAAATAAAGTTGATTTACTATAAAAAGATCACAATTCCAACTTTGAAGATTAAAAGTATTCTAATAGAAGAAAATTAATATAGTTAAAATAAGAAGGAATTTTATAATCAAACTTAGCATTGGGTAAGTTTTAAAACACTACAGAAAGAAAGAATATGAAATCTTGTGACAAAAGAAAGTGGAGGATGAATTTTTTTTCTCTTAGATTTCCCTCTCTATACACACAATAAGTCTCAATTTCACAATGTTTTACAACACCATTTATTTTCACAACTTGTTAACTCATGAAAACCAAAAAACCTAAAAAATTTATTTCTCTTCAATATTTTTTTTTATGATTTAAACAAAATATTATTAAAACAAATTGATTAATTCCTTATCAAATTTCTTTAGGTTCAATCAATTAAAATTGGTCTGAGTGGTAGATTCTCATCACATATGTAAAGCAATAATATACAAAATAGAGTTTATAACATTTTTTATAATACAATGATAAAAAAAGAGGAGTATGATGATGATTACAAGCATTGATATAAACTTAGTATATGGAACTTAGTAAATTAAGTTAATTATGTTAATAAATTGTTAACTCATGAAAACAACCATCATTATCATCACTTTTAATCTTGATAACATGTTTTCAAAATAAATATGATTGTGAGCAACCTAACTATACATGAAAATAAAATAAAATATATTTAAATTTTATTTCAAAAATTAATGTAATATATTTTTAGGTGGATGGAATAAATCCACTTTAAAAAA
>JZKD02S1996437.1:154390-166580 GCA_000966675.3 Picea glauca | reverse complement strand
CAGACCCTGACTTCGCCACCACCTACCAAATGTTGGGTGCAAATGCAGTTGTCGATAATTTCCATCTTTAGGATGGGTTGTTGTGTCGTCTGGGCCATATCTATGTTCCATCAAGTGAGTGAGTAAAGCTGATCTGGGAAGCCCACTACAGTCGGGTGGCAGGACACTTCAACATTGAAAAGACAGTGGCGATGTTACAAAAACATTTCTACTGGCCTAAACTTCGACAGGAGGTTGGAAAGTATATCAGGTCGTGCACTGCTTGCGCTATTGCCAAACTGACCACTAAGAAACAGGGCCTGTACACCCCTCTTCCTACTCCTGACGGGCCATGGGAATCCATCTCAATGGACTACATGTTGGGCCTCCCATCCACCAAGTGGGGAAATGACTGTGTTTTTGTGGTTGTTGATCGCTTTTCTAAGATGGCGATTATGGTTTCGTGCAAGAAGAGCATCACAATAGAGGCCACTGCCAAGCTCTTCTTTGAACGAGTTTGGGTACATTTTGGAATCCCACAAACCATTGTCTCAGATCAGGATAGTCGATTTCTCATCACATTCTGGTCGAGCCTATGGTCACTGCTAGACACCAAGCTCACCAAATACATGGCTTTTCACCCCCAGACAAATGGCCAAACTGAGGTTATAAATCGAATGATTGTGCATATCCTTCGCATGTATAATTCAAAGCACCCTCGCACATGGGATGAGAGCCTTCCCTATGTCTATCATAGCTACAACTGAGCCTTGCATATCTCAACCGACCACAGCCCCTTTCAAGTGGGGTTGGGATTTCGACCATTGGGTCCCATAGATGTTGCACTTCCCCTTGCGATCACCTTGACTGACTCATCTCATGCTCCAACTGAAGCTGACAAAGCCACCTGGTTCATTGAGAAGATCCAACACATCCACCAACAGGTTCAGGATATCCTACAGAAGTACAATGACAAGTACAAACAGCACCATGATCAACATCGGGTGCCGCATAAGTTTCAGGTGGGTGACAAAGTTTGGTTGCACTTGCAGAGAGAACACCTTATAGGACCCCATTGGAAGCTTTGACCACTCCTTTATGGACTGTACACTATCACCAATGCCGTGGGGGATAATTCTTTTGAGCTCAACATTCCTCCTTTCCTTGGCCTACACCCAGTGTTCAACATGGATCTCCTTTGCCCTTATTTCCCACCATTATTAGACACCTCAGAAGTAGCAGAACAATTAACACCAACAGAGCTCAACCCTGACTACATACAATAGACATCCAATGATCAGATTGTGGACAGACAAATCAAGGTCACTCGACAACAAAAGATCTAGCTTTATCGAGTCGTTAAAGCAGGGCAACTCCTGCACCAAGGCAAGTGGCTCACTTGGGGCCAAATTCAGCAGAAATTTCCTCATCTAATAGGGGACCTGAAAGCAATAGAGACCATTTCTTCCTAAGGAGGGAGGATTGATCCATATGGATATCAGTGGCCACCCACCTTTTCCAACTGGCTCAAAACAGTTTTCTGACAATTTTGGCAATTTATTAGTTTTAGCAGTTTTAACTTCTAGGGCCATTTTGAGGGCCTAAATGAAGGTTTTTAGTTATCAAGCCCTTCAATGATATCCAAAGGAATTATTGAGCCCCCAAAATGAATCTCCTTGATGATACCTTTCCAATGAGCTATCACACACCTAAAACAGAGATCATATGCAAAAGTTACGACCCCGGGAAGTTGATGTACTAACTTACCCAAACGGGGCCCACATGACTTTTGGTGCTTCATCTCCTAGGGTTATGTTTTTGGATGTCTAGGGATTTTGGCATTCTTTCTTATTGTAAAAAGTCCTTCACAACCTCATTGTAATTCTCTTCTTGTGAATGCACGCTGTCATCACATCTCTTCTCAGAGATAAGCTGCCACCATTCCAACAAGCTTGTTTCCGCTGCATTTTACAGTTTTAGCTTATTTTGTTATTGAATAGAAACCCAGTTTTACTATCTCTCTGTTATTTTTTGTTAAGCACCTGTTAATAATCTATATTCATTTCGTTCTTCTCATAAAATCTGGATCAAACGACCCACAAACTGAATTTTTTACCACAGATACTTGGATATGTTTTATCAATGGCATAACAATTTCACAATCTGAATCATTATAGAAAACAAATATAGCGAAAATGGTGAGATGACCTGTAAATAACATACCTTAGAAAGCACCATCAAAATAATTTATCCTTCCTTGCATTTCAGCCTTCTTTTCTTCACTTTCCTCAGAATTCCGGCTTAGATATCCTTTGGTTACCTCAGACACCTACAGGTATTCAATATTCTCAAGTGTGATTAAAATGAGAGAGCCTTGCCTCTTATTTATACTCTCCAAGCAGTGTCCTTAAAAACATTTTCTAGGTCACTTGGCCCCACTTTCCTTATTTTAGGGTTAACCCACTTCTAATTTCTCCATTAAATTTATTATTGAAATAATTTATTTTGTATTCACTTTGNATGAAAGACAGTACGTGTCCAGTTCAACCTCAGAAGAAGTCTTCTTCGAAGAGAAGCCTTAAAGTATCCTTGGTTGTCCATCCACATCTGTGATCCTATGATGAAAGAAAGAAATAGAATATTTAGGGAATGGAATCTATAAGAAACTCCATGGACCCGAGAACTAAAGAAACACATCAGGAAGAACATGAAGATTCCAAGAAAGAAAGAGAAGCCAGAACAACCAGTCATTGTATTAAGAATCACAAGATTACCATCCTGATATGAACTCACTAAAAGCAATCAACTAAATGTTGTGGTGAAGAACAATGTATATATGCAAGCATTGAAAGATCTAGAACTAGGGGTTCTCCCAGATGGAGGGAGAAGACTATGATGATTACTTGTTCCAGTAAATCAAACATGCCTCTACATGAGTCATTATATCATCCGCAATATCCATGGGCTGGAGTTCTACATCAGATGAATGTAAAGAATGTTCTCCACAGAAATTCAATAAAGAGTATATGAAGAGAAACCTCAAGACTTTGAGGCATAGACCCGTATATGCAGATGGAAGAAGGAAACTTGGTAGAGAACCTCCAGTGCACAACAAAAGCATGGTGAATATTATCTATAACAAAGATATTATATCAGAATGATTACTCAGAAGATCAGGATGATGGATTGCCAATCCATGACAAATATCTCATGATGATAGAAGAAGTGCCACATGGATATGTTCCAGTTTGAATCTTGCCACGATATTGTGAGCTAGCAAGAGGAATTCAACAATGATATACCTTATTAACCAGAGCTACATGAAGCCTTCAAAAGAAAACTTGTGTTCCAAACCGAAGTACATTTGAAATCAACCATTACATTATCCGTGATGAAGTCCAGAAATGAGAAAGTGGTTCTCCAATACATATCTCCACAAATGAGCAGATAAGCAGACATTTTGGTAAGAGCTTCTATTCAAAATGAAAGAGTTTGCATACTCAAGCTGGAGCTCATGGAGATCACTTCCTTATTGAAAAAGGAAGAGATGACTCCCATGTTGGGAGGGAGAACTGATGTATTATTGATTGATGGATAGTCATTTTTCAGTTCGAAGAATGGTCCAGGATGAGAAGATTCTTTCATGTTCGGAAAGTGGATTGAGATTTCTGACGGACAACGATTTCCCATTTTGGTTAACATGGGAAGTGGTCCAGATTTCTATGTACCATAGACAATGACTTCCCATTGCGGTTAACATGGGGAGTGGTTTAGGGAAGTCTCTCTTATTGAGGGTTACTCAAGAAGACTGGCCCATCTCGTCGGACAACGATTTCTCATTATGGTTAACATGAGGAATGGTCTGTTTTGGAGGTTGGTACAGGAAAATATTTTCCTCTTGTGGTTAACAAAGGAAATGGTCCAGACAGTCATTCCTTAGGGTGTATTCATTCTCACCAGGTTGCACTTTGGTTAGTGCCATAGGAATGGCCCAGGGTGGGGAATGGTCCAGGCTCAACAATCAGGGACATGCATTCCTTAGGGCAGATTCATTCTCTCTAGGTTACACTTTGTTTAGTGTCAGAGGAATGGCCCAGGGTGAGGAATGGTCCAGGTTTAGAAATTAGAACAATCATTCTTCCTTGTTTGAGAATAATAAGGTAGACAACCCATCATTGATGTTCTACTCTGAGGGCAGATATTCTTTTAGATCTCACAGATGTGAATGAAATATTGGCCTAGATGATTCAGTTTATATCATAACATTGTTTTTGTGCAGGTTGATATCAAATGATTGTTATGAAGACTGTATGACAATAGATGTATACTACTGTGGTGGATGTGTTCCACTGTTCGCGACTATACGTTATTAATCAAGTACTTGTTTGCTACTTGGTGTGGAAGTGTACCACTGGATTGTAGTTATGTACTACTATGGATAGACACAGTTGTGTTCTATTTTGTTTCAATTACCTTGAATACTTTCACCAGTTTTGTAAAATATTATCATCCAGATGAATGATTAAAGGACAGATATTTCCCAGATGGAAAATGGTTCAGAACATATACTCTTCTAGGGCATGTGTCCAGATTAGAATAATTTCTCTTGTATCACTTTGTGGTGTGAGTGACTTATCCAGCATCATGTTTGATTACTCAGATAGAGTATGGTTCTAAGAGATGATGCAGCTTATGACATTGATGGTGATGATGGTGCTCATGATCTAGTCATGAGATAGTCTAGACGAATATGTTGATGCTACCGGGTGAATGGTATTTGTTGTGCTCAATACCATTACCTGTAATACCTCCCTAGCTAGGAGGGAGTATTGATATTATGGTAGCTGCGGGAGGTATTTACCTCCACGTGTAAACTTGATGAGAATATAATACTCCGGGAAGCAAGAAGAAACCCTAATGAGTTGGCTAATAACCCTAGAATTCTTGTCGGCTCAAGAAGATAATTTATATTAGGTTATTAGCCTCCAAGAGAAGAAGTCGGCCAGAAGAAATAATAATATACTGAACAGACAGATACCCAGAATGAGAAGTCGGCCCAAGCAATTAGCCAGAATTACTATAAATACAAGAGGCCAGTCTTCATTCTCGTAGGCAGTCTCAGAATTGCAAAGCAGCACTTGTGCACACTGCATTGCCCAGTTTTGTGCGCAGGTTTGAAGGAGAGCTGTCGGTGCAGCTGCTGTAGCTAGTAGTTACGTTTTGGCTTGGAATATCTCTTGGATAGGGTTTGGACTATTTGATCAGCTATTGTTGGTGTACTATCCTTGGGGAAAGGTGCGCTACCCTTTGTTTGTATATCTAGCCTAGGGTTTGCTTCCAGAGTGATTCTCTGTCAAGGTTAAGGTGCTCAGAGGGTGGCTTCGACCTATGGTTGGGTGACAATAGAGATATTGTCAATGGTAAAACGAGCACAATCCTTCATATTCTAACACATCCATCTTTACTTCTTATCAACCATGACAAGACAATAATGATTCATCTTTACATAAAAAAATATTGAGTCCATTACCCAAAGCTTTGTGTTGCGGGGATTTCTTCAAGGATTGACATCAATGACAACCAACCTTAATCAACAGTCTTAATTCAAAATTGGTTTCTAAAGTAAAGAAGATGAATTTGACAAAAGTGAAAAAGGTTTTTGTCAATAATAGACTAAGGAACAAAAACCTCCTTAATTTTATACATAGGTATTATTATTTGGGATAAATGCCAAAAATATAGTTGCTACAGGAGAGTTGTTTCACTTCTGGAGTAGTCTTGGGAGATTGAATTTTTAGGTGTCTTTGAGTAGTTTTATGCAGTTATTGATGACTCTAATGACAACTAGACATCCTCATATTTCGAATTCATCTTTCAGAAGTGAATTTAGATCATGGGAAGGCCTTCAAAAGTCCTCCACAAGCTGGGTGTTGAGCTTCTGCTAGACCATGTTGCGCTTTTGACTCTGTTTTTGGTCATCATTTTCAAAAGCAGTTTCTGACCAAATGAAGATGAATTTTGGAAAAAAAAGAAGGTATTTTCTAAGGACATAACAAATCACAATATCCTCCTTCAGGTTTTATACAGGTATCATATATTGGGATATATTCAACTTTCTTGAAGACCTATTTCAGAAAATCAAATTCTCCAATTTAATTGCTTGTTTTAGTAACTATTTTGTGGCACATATTCCAAGAACATGGGAATGAATTTCACAAACCGGAGAGCAGTTTGTATTCAAAAAAATCTTATCTAAAAAAATCTCTCTCAGGTTTTTAAAATGTGTTATGGTTAAATAGTTATCGCTCCATCTTTGACCCCTCTTTTTGCATTGCGCTTCTGGAGAATTCACTGCGCTTTTGGACAACTTGTTTTCAAATCAATTTTGAAGGGGTTAGATGTAGGTTTTTTCTTGGGTTAATGACTCCAGAGTGTAGAGGAAATATTAATATTTCCATTCATAACTTTTTCATCAAAAAATTCATCAATGAAGTCCTCTAAATCATCCTCCAAAGTTGTTTCTCTTCTACTACAATTTGTTGCGCTTATGCTACAATGTATATTGCATAATACACAAATGCAAGAAAATTTGCATGCCTTTGGTGCGTTTGTAAGGTTAAATTCTACACTATACAATATTTCATTGCCAATCACCCAGACGTACAGTGTAAGGATTGAAGTGTAATAATCCCCCTAAATATGAAGTCTCAATCAACTTATTTTCTAGCTAGCATCTTGTATATGGCATGGTGAAACTGAAGTTCCTCGTCTCCCTTTCATAACATACAAATCCCCTTAATAAAATGAGTGAAAATGGTTATATATGGAATGTAACCTCTTCTAGTCATTTCCAGAGATATCTCAAATGTATTTTCAACTTATCCTGACTTATAGAGTCCTTCAATCAATAGTGCATAGGTAGTGAGATTAGTTGTATGAAGATGTGATGACCAAGACATCATGTCCTTTGAAATTCTAGAGCTGATTCAAGCTATCCTTCCTTACAAAGTTTGTATATGAGTATTGATTAAGTACTTGATATAGAAACTATTTTGGAGTGGCTATTTAAGGGGATATATGACTTTCATTCCAGTAGAAGACACCATTTGTTGAAAAATTAAGACACATTTTTTTTCCAAATACTAATATTTTATATTAATTTCATAATGGAAGATATTTACATCGATGAGACACACACATATATCATATATCCCTCTTACAATGGATACATCTTAACACTTCTCCCATAGAGATATATTGTAATGAAAACAATTTTTAATGAGTGGGAAAATTGATTATTCACCCATGATCAAAATATTAATGTGGCTACCTTTAACTCTATTCTACAATCAATGTCTTCTAAAAGCTAAGTATATATCAAGAATTATACCAAACAATTTGTGTGTAACCTAAATAAGGACCTTTACAAGCATACTCTTCCACTAAAATAAACCTATGATGTATGGTAAGTTCACCAGTTATTTAAAAAAAAAAATCCCAACACCTCTAAATCATACCCAAATATTCCAAGTAGTCAAATAACGAATATAACAAAAAATATATATTTATTGTTGTGAACAACAAACAACCATTTCCTTTAACTATCATTCATCTTCTCCCTTATTTTGGAATGATGTTGACCTTACCCAACTGGTAAGCTTTGGCATACAATCCACTGTCAGTTATGCTTGGATGAAAAGGAATTTTACTTTGAAAGAGAGTAATTCCATTATGTTTGGTTTAAAAACCTTACACTAACTAGTTACTTCCATTAGTTACATAACAAGTGTTGTAGGCAGACTACATGAATACTGGGGGTGGCTTGAAGTAATAATAATAATAATCTAATTTTAAGGTCACAACCAAGCCAAACACCAAATTGGTGTATGATGCCCCCTTGTTTGTGGGACAAGGGACCCCCTCTACACAATGATTTGACTACTAAAGTTTACATAGGTGTACATACCCTAACCCCCTTTGGATTTGAACTTGTAACCTCCTAGGAGGAAACACATGTTCTTAACCATTAGGCTCGTTCAAGCTATACTATATCATCCACATTTATCAATTTATTATGAAATACAAAAAGATTCTCCTCGGTAAGGTTCTCCTCACCAAGGATCAAGAAAAACAAGTGTTTCCTCCCATAGAGATATATTGTAATGAAAACAAATTTTATTGAGTGGGAAAATTGATTATTCACCCATGATCAAAATATTAATGTGGTTACCTTTAGCTCTGTTCTACAATCAATGTCTTCTAAAAACTAAGTATATATCAAGAATTATACCAAACAATTTGTGTGTAACCTAAATAAGGACCTTTACAAGCATACTCTTCCACTAAAATATAACTATGATGTATGGTAAGTTCACCAATTATTTAAAAAAAAATTCCCAACACCTCTAAATCATACCCAAATATTCCAACTAGTCAAATAACAAATATAACATAATATATATATTTATTGTTGTGAACAACAAACAACCATTTCCTTTAACTATCATTCATCTTCTCCCTTATTTTGGAATGATGTAGACCTTACCCAACTGGTAAGCTTTGGCATACAGTCCATTGTCAGTTATGCTTGGATGAAAAGGAATTTTACTTTGATAGAGAGTAATTCCATTATGTTTGGTTTTAAAACCTTACACTAACTAGTTACTTCCATTGGTTACATAACAAGTATTGTAGGCAGACTGCATGAAGACTGAGGGTGGCTTGAACTAATGATAACAATAATCTAATTTTAAGGTCACAACCAAGACAAACACCAAATTGGTGTATCATACCCCCTTGTTTGTGGGACAAGGGACCCCCTCTACACAACGATTTGACTACTAAAGTTTATAGAGGTGTACATACCCTACCCCCCTTTTGATTTGAACTTGTAACCTCCTAGGAGGAAACACATGTTCTTAACCATTAGGTCTGTTCAATCTATACTATATCATCCACATTTATCAATTTATTATGAAATACAAAAAGATTCTCCTTGGTAAGGTTCTCCTCACCAAGGATCAAGCCAAACAAGTGTTTCCTCCCATAGATGCAGCTCCATATTCACTCCAGTCCAACATATATTACTGCAGTTACCTTGTTTATCAAGTGTTTTGTTGAAAATAAAACTTACATCCAACTTATTTGCCTAATTTTAGAATGTGATAAATTTGTTTGAGTCAATAATGGTGGGAGATATGTTTTGCATGTATGGATAAGAATGAAACTGCAACTAAACTAAACTAAACTAAATTACAAATAAACTGCATGTATGGATAAGAATGAGATTATTGCAAGGGTTTTTGTGATGAAATAAGAATTGCTTGAGGTCCATTCCTAGTGGAAACAGTGCACACTCGTAGAGATATTATTTCACATTTTTTACTCATGGTAGGGTACAACCTTCAAGGAGAAGCTGATTGTTTTATCTCAAAAACAAGGGCGATACTTGGAGCTAATGAAACAATAGAGAGGGTGAAATATTCATGCATGCTTTATGTTGTAATGGGTAGAAGAAGGAGCACAACCCTTTAGGTTATCATTGGATCTAATTATGTAATATAAAGATCCCACTCAAGGGGATATGATAACTGGCATCCAACACAATTCACTAGTGGCTAGTGGTGCACTTTACTAGGATTTCAACAGTCCTTCAAATTCATCATCACTACTATCTAGTATGATACAATGTTTTGTTGACATGGAGTTTCCTACCATGTTTGTCCATTGCCAGTGTCATAAGGCATCATAACAATGAGATCCTTGAAAAACACAACCCCTAATGCTTGCAACATTGTCTAGAGGATGGACAAATTATATTTCTTTTTCCAAATATGTAAAATGAGTATATTACAGTTTAATGAATACATTTTCATATTATTATATATGGTTTTTTAATTTATCAAAAATTCGCCAAGACTTTATAAGGTTTTATAATTCAATGAAAGATTTGCCAAGATTTTACAAGATTTTATAATTCAATGAAAGATTCACCAAGATTTTACAAGATTATATAATTGACTAAAAGATTCTCTAAAAAATTATATATACATATTATATTATTGATAAAATAGCCTTCAATGTTTCCTATGTATCATGGGGATTCACCCATTTATTATATATATAAATTTAGGGGGGCTTCTTAAAATCGCCCCTAACAACAAATTAGGCCCTCTTAGTTTATGACTCTCATACGAAATGGGATGCCTATTTTGCATGAGAACAACTCCAATACCCTCACCTGATGCGTCACACTCCATAATGAATGGCTGAGAAAAATCCGGTAAGGCCAATACAAGACAAGTGCTCATCACCTTATTCATTTTGTCAAAAGTTAGTTGTGCCTCATCTCTCCACTTGAATGCACCCTTCTTAGTCAAATCAGTTAAAGGTGTGCATAGTTGGGAGAATCCCTTAACAAACCTACTGTAATAGCTGCAAATTCCAAGAAATACCTTGAGCTCTGTAAGTGTTTTGGGTGTGGGCCAATCAATGATTTCTTGGATCTTTTCATGATGAACCCCTTTTTCTCCAATAATGTGCCCCAAATAGAGAACCTCAGTCATCCCAATATCACATTTTGATTCTTTGGCATATAGTGATTGTTTTTCCATGATGCTCAAGATCTCATCCACATGCTTTAGGTGATCATCCCATGTCCTACTATAAATTAGCAAGTCATCAAAGAAGACAAGTAAGAACTTACTCATTTTTTTATTAAACACATGGTTCATGTAGGATTGGAAGGTGGTTGGCACATTTTTCAGCCCAAAAGGCATGACAAGGAACTCATAATTCCCATAGTGGCATATGAAATTTGTCTTATGTGTGTCATGTTCCCTCATCCCGATTTGATGGTATCCAGAGTGAAAACCAATTTTGGTTAAGTACATTGCGCCATGTAACTCATCCAATAACTCATCTATCCTAGGGATGGGATACTTATTTTTTATGGTTTTCTTATTCAAGGCCCTGTAGTCAATACACATGCCCATAGTTACATCTTTCTTCTTCACCAACACTATTGATGATGCAAAGGGACTTGAACTTGGCCTAATGTTGCCCATAGTTAATAGTTCTTTAATGACATTCTAAATTTCATCCTTGTGATTATTAGGGTGCATGTAAGGTGTAGTGATGATTGTCTTGGCCCCTTATTCCAATTATATGATGTGTTCAAACCATCTATTTGGTGGTTTCCTTATAGGAATTGGTTCAAAAACCTTTGTATTCTTGCAAAGTATTCTCTATATGTATGGAGGATATTGTGTGTGCCCTTCTTGACTCTTCTCCATAACAAAACATTATGCTTCATAGGACACCTCCTCTCTCCTAAATATTGCCTGCATTTGTTTACTTGTTACCACTCTAGGTGCTTCTCCTATCATCCCCTTAAGTGTGACCCTTTTTCCATTCTCCATGCTAAAATATGTCTCTGTGGTTTTGTAGTTGGTGGTGATTGGTCCCAATGTGATAAGCCATTGCACACCTAGTATGATGTTTGTACATGGTATATATACTACATAGAAATCCGGAGTCAAAGTGTATCTACCCAGTGTCAAGTTCATCTATGGAATATACCTGTCACAAGCCATGGTGCGTCCTCTTGCTACTTCCACGAAAAACCAATAAAAGTCAATGGTGGGAATGTGTCTCCTTTCTACCATAGCAACATCAATGGAATTATGAGAAGCTCCTCCATCAAATAGTATTGTTGCTCGTTATCCCTGTACAACTCCCTTCATCCGGAAGGTATTAAACTTGGGCACTCCACTAATGGATGCAATGGTAGCCTTTTTAATCCTTGTAGTATGGTATGCGGTTCCCTCTTCTCCTTGCGCATGTGAGACCAGTTCTTCCTCCTTATGATTAAAATCTATGTTATGAATGGCTCCACTTTCCTCCTCATCTATATCATCTTCACTATAAAAAATCACTTCTATATACTAAATTTTCCCTTTACTCATACATCTGTGACCTGGTTGCCATGGCTCTTTGTAAGTAAATCATAGTTGCTTCCTTCTTAATTCCTTCCTAGTAGCTTCATACAACTTCTTATTTCCCTTGTTAAACTATCTAGTTTCTTTCCCTCTTGGATTGATTGGGGGTCTAGGTGTGACCTTATTTTTGTAGGTTTCCCCTACCAAATCTTTGGTGTGATCAATAACATCTTGTAAAGTTATAGGATTGAAAGCCTTAAGCCATCCATGTA
>JZKD02S1996437.1:107574-118624 GCA_000966675.3 Picea glauca | reverse complement strand
GGTTTTGAACTTGTGACCTCCCCGGAGATAACACATGTTCTTAACCATTGGGCCCACTCAGGTGCTCCACTTGTTGAGCATATTTTTCATTATCTGCCATTAGCTGTTTTAAAGTACAAGTTTGATGTGTATCAGTCAAACTTGCACTCAATCTAGACTAATTGATCGATTACTTTACCCTGTCAAATAGATCATCTACTTTTTTCTCAACCCCCGCTAAATAAATCATCTACTTTTTTTTTTCTCATTATATGATTTATGACATTATATGATGATGATAATAATTGATTAACATGCATTATATGTATCATTAGTATTTTATAAACCAAAAAAATTTTCATTGTATATATCAAAGTAAGTATTTTATGAGGATAATATTTTTTATGCCAAAAACTTTTCCCATATAATAGTTAAGGGTTAACTTTTATTTTAGTCATATATTTAGTATTGAGTTACATTGATTAATAAAAATCCATTTCCAATATCTTCAAATGGTTTATTTTAGTCGTATATTTAGTATTGAGTCACATTGATTAATAAAAATCCATTTCCAATAAAAAAAATGACTTATAAGTAATATTTATTATTAAATTTTAATATATCAATTTAAAATAAAAGTGTTGCAATGTAGTTAAGTCCCTACCTTGAGATATAAAGTAGTATATAATTAGAAAATTTCACAACGTATAAGTTGTGATATGTTAGCGAAAATCACTATTGATACATGCCACATAACAAGGAAGCGATGGAGAGTCCAACTTCCATAATTTAAGACTCAATAACTAGCATGTATCTTCCTTTTTCAATGAAGGGTTTGAATATGTGACACATGTATGTTGTATTCATTGTGAAGCGCTATTAATAACATAGTTAGAGAATTGTGAAACTTAGTGAGATGGACCTAAAACTTTAGTGTGTATGACATTCAACAAAAAAATTTCATTGAAGAAAAAACTATCCTCTCTTTTTCATGTTTTTTAAACTATTTTCTTTTTTCATTTTGTTTGAATAGGTAAGAGGTAGATGACATCATACAACCACACAATGTACCATCCATCCATCAAACCATAGATCAAGTACTTACAAAAAAAAATAGTTTATAGAAAGTATGATTAGAAAATTGAAAATTAATCAACCTTCTAAATTACAGGGGTTGCATAAAAAAACATGGCATATGAACATGAAGATAAAAAACATGGCATATTAACATGGAGGAAAGATAATTAGAAAACTGAGAATTAGTCAACCTTCCACATTTAAAGTGTTATATCTAAAACATGGCATATGAATAAATAAGATGTAACATCCCTTGACTTAACCAAAGAATGCTACTTGTGGAAAAATACACTTAATTTGAAATTTTATTATTGACCTATTTAATGTAGCTTACTAGCTATGGATTATACATATTTTTAACTAGATTCTGATACCCATAATGAATTTCATCTACACCATTCTAAATGAAATTGAATGCATCTAATAAACTCATTCACAACAAAAAATAAAACATTCACATACGCATACTTAAGAACAACATTTAAACTCATGAAATAACTCAAAAAAGAGATAAATACTCATCTTTCAAAATACTTGTGCAACCAATTGCTTGGAAATGATGTTCCACCCAACCATAGACATTTTGATCTAAATCTCAACAACAAATGACCCCTAAGATGGGGCTAGGAATCCACAAGAGAAGCCTGCCTCTCACAATCCACTCACAACTCACTATCACACAACCCACTGGTATTCTCCTACAAGTATCCCAAATTTATTCCAGCTCTCTTGCTCTTGATCTTCCCATCCCAAGGAATGCACCCTTTCACCTCTCTTAGTCCACTGGGTTTTCCATTCATTTATCATGGTCTCTCTGGCTCAAGTAGCTAGGAATATCTCTGCTAGGAAAGCTACCAACAACCAACAACAAACACTTATTTTCGTTGGAAGATCCACCAATACTAAGAGAGGGGGTGAATAATTACTGAGCACTTTTTTCCATTTTTAACCATAACAAATAAGCATTATATTATCAACAATTTATCATTTATGATTTCATTTAATATATCATAAACATATAACCACAGATACACAATACACAAGAATTTTACATGGAAACCCAAATGGGAGAAAACCACAAAACATTTTTTAATATATATATCTCGAATATTACATCCACAAGAAGCACCAACTTCCAAGGTTCTCCAACACCAAATGGAAGGAGGAACCAACCCCTTATTTATAGGCTCCAACTTTAAGTAGGCTAAAACTCCCTAAATTCTCTAGCTCCAACTGGAAGGATGATCCAACCCCTTAGTTTACAAGCTCCAACTTGAAGGAAGCTCCAAGTCCCTAGATTATATAGCTCCAATTGGAAGGAGGATCCAAACCCCTAGTTTATAGGATCCAACGTGAATGGAGCTCCAACTCCTTAGGTTCTCCAACACCAACTGGAAGGAGGCTCCAATCCCCTTTCCTTTCCCCTTCCTTCCTTCCAAAAATATAAATGAGAGAATCGACCTGTCACTCTTACTGTCACTAATATTGATACATCATCATCATCAAAATTGGTTCAACCCAACAACCACATAAAGATTATTCCAAGATTTCCAATAATATCCCCCAAATAATATACCCAATATCACCAATATATGCATCAAACCATGTGCCAAAACCTCCAAGACATGCCTCAAACATATGCCAAAACCTCCAAGATATGCCTTAACCATATACCAACATCTCCAAGATATGACTCAAAACATATGAACAAACCTCCCAGATATTCCATAAGCATATACCAAAATCTCCAAGATACAAGCCTCAAGACATATAGAAAACATACCTTTCATTCTGAAAAAACCCTAGTGCATCAGATCTCAGATCATCAAACCTTCATCAGCTTCAATATCAACAAGAGGGAATCTTCTTCATAACATTTCCTCAGCCTCATGGGACTGGACTGGGAAACAATCAGGGCCTCATGTGACGAGTAGTGAACAACCTGCAGGGGCCTTGTGAAACACCCCATGCTTGACCCATGGAGGTCACTTCAGATATGGTTTCCCGAAAACCTTTCTCACATCTGTAACTCCGAGAACTCCCTCCTTCACACACCTCAACTACTTCACTTGCACTAAGAGATCACAAGTTTTCTTGATAATTAAATGAGAGGTTATTGATGTGTATTTATATCCTTACAAGTAACTCCTTTAATTGTCTTTAGGGCCGACATGTAACTTCTTGTTTGTAACCATTTTTCTCCTTTACTTGATTTTGAGGCCAACATATAACTTCTTAACCGTTCAGGGACAAATTTTACATCATCATCTTTAGGACGGAATATCTCCTCAATCGTGAGGAACCACGTGGCGTGCCACCTATAATTTGAAATGGATTGACGAGGACTATCAATCCATAGAGGCATTTCTTGCATTTGCAATTTCCTTCATACTCTTTTTCTTCAGTAAACTCAGGGATTCATGACCACATCTTTGCAGCTTCCTCACCATATCTTCAGGGCTTCTTGACCATACATTGTAACTTCTTTTCTTAACAATTGGGGATTATTGTAGGATTCTTCAAAGTGTCTTCTTGTGAGGGACATGCTTAGAGATATTCCATAAAAGGACCACTTTGGAGACTCCTTCAAATAAACCCATCACGACTAGGGGTTTCTAGACTTTCTTTAAGGCTCATTCTAGGGTTGACATCAATGGAAACCAAGTTTCCAAAAATATCTTCCTTTGGAATTGATGTAAACACTCATACTTCCCCCTATGACTCCCCCTATCTTCTTGCTTCTGATCCGTTAGGGAGTGTTAATTTACGAAGTCAAAACAATGGTTTTGTTGGGTCAATATTGTGTTCATGTATTTATTTCTCAAAAAAATTGTGTCAAGGTTCTAGGATCAATGTCTCATGACAATTTTTTTGAGTTCATTCACTTATATGAGCCATGTTGGTTTAAATTGAGTCGTCTTTAGGGGGTTATAGTTTCATTCCAAGTCATAGTTAAAGTGGTCAGTCTTTTCCCAAGGTCAAGTCAGTTGGTTACATAATCCCATGTCATCATTAGAGAGGGCGAGTTTTAAAATCATTTCACAATGTCATAATAAGGTCATGTGAGCAAGTTTACATGTGTACCAAAAGTGTCATAGCTTTCCCAATCTAGTTTGGTACTTTTTCAAAATGCATAACAAATTAGTTTCAAATGCACTGCAAAATCTCCTAGCTTTCTGTAGCGACCAAGCCATCATGTGAAATCACTTTAAAGATTTCCACAACGGTCAGGAAATCATGGGAATGAGGTTATGAAAGTTGGTGCAATTGTTGTAAACCAAGTTTTATAAGTTATGAGGAGTTTCCTCTTTTGAATTATTGAATTTCTGATTTTGCTATGAAACCGTGATAATTGTTGCGAAACTACATGAACTGTGAAATTCCATGTTTTCTATGAAATTGTTGGATCAACTCGACCTGTTTATAAGTTCCTAAAATCCTTCTCTACCATTTGACACCCTTGAAACTCCATTTGCTGCTACATTTTCCTTAGGTGCTAATACCCTAATTTCTTATCAAAGTTGTGTCATCTCATTTGTTGCAAAATCCCTGCTGCTAAATCCTTGTAACCCTGTCTTCCAACTAAACCATAATACACCAGGTTTTTCCTTGCATAATGTTTAATCTTTGATATCCTCTGCACCCATCATCATCGCATTAATATTCACAAACAACCATGGAGAAAATCAAGGAGAAGAATAAAGCACATAAGGGAGGCGACACAGTGAGATTTGAACCCCAAGGTTTGTAGTTGCTGGACTCAAATCCTTTTTTTAGAGAATCCTTCCATGCAGTAGGTTGCCTCACATTTTGTGAAAAGCTATAGGGAGGACACATGGAGGTGGAAAAACAATTTTCCCTAGATTTTGAAGGGACCAAGACAAAGGTTATATCACTAGAGATTCAAGTCACTAAACAAACAATTTCCTCAACAACATGGATACCCATGCAAGGTGAGAGGTGGTTCAAGGGAACACCTCTGGATTCCTCCTATTATAATGACTATTTCAAAGCATAATTTTAGAATGAGAACCTGTCAAAAGGAGTTCCTAGGAGTTACATGCTTGAACACCATGATAAGCTGCTGAGGGTAATATATAGATATTTCACATGTGAAGGGAATTTTAACAAGGTATACCTGTACCATATCAGATTGCTCATGCACTTTGCAGGTAAGAAATCCCTACACCTCTCGTATTACATTTCTATAAGCCCGGGGAAAATAAATGATAAAGTAGAAGCTAAGTCAAATCAAGTTGAGCCCAGTCTTTTCCACTTCAGTCTCATTAAACTATTGGTCCTTGAAGAACTTGAGAATGAAAAAAGAGAATGGAATTCATTTTTGGTTGCATCAGGATTTTATGGTGAAACTACTAATTCCCCACCATCCAAAGATAGTATGAGACAAGTACTAAAGCAGTCTCTAGTAGTGTGAAAAGGAAAAGAGGAGAGAACAAAGAGCAATCCATTGTGATCGAAACTCCTGAGGCTACAACCAAGCTCTCTCTTAGCAAAGGATCCATAAAAAGGGGTAAAAATCCATTTTAGGGTGTTGAAAAAACTATGGACATTGAGAAGACCCCTGATAGTAAAATAAGTAAGCTAAAAGGTAAAAAACTCCTTTTCCCTCCTGAAGAAGTAAAAGTGACAAAAACTAGGAAACCATTCATCAGGTATGAAACAAAGAAATAAGATCCTGTAGATGACGATACTGTAGATGAAAATCCTGTAGATGAAATTCCTACAGATGAAACATTTCACTATATTGAATTTAAGTATGTTGTAAAAGATACACCCCCATCAGGCAAGAAAGTGAGGTTTAGTCCATAAATACTTAACAAAGAAAATCTTGACAAGCCTGTAACTAGGTCATCAACAAGAAAGAAGATCCAAGTTGAGGAAACCAAATATGAGACACCTATTCATTGTGCTGCTGAGGAAGTGGTTGAAGTTCAGTATCCTCCATAAAAAGAAGACATGACAACTAAAATACTAAAGAAACAATTGAAGGAGGCTCATGTTGAAATTGTAAAATTAAGGGAGGAAAACATGCATATGAAAAAGAGGATAGATGGACACTTGAACCTATGTGAAGAAGCTTTACAAAATGGAAAAATAATGGTCAAGAGGTCTCTACCCCTACAAAAAAAAGTGAAAAATATATACAAGTAGAATAAGGCATTGAGGAAAAAAGATATATTGACAAAGGAACAAATAGCAAAGAGAAATATGGACTTGCTTGCCCAAGTTGCAATGGAATAATTTGATAACACTCATGTCCTTTTTTTGTTTTGTGAAGCTATATTTTGGTTTTTGATTGAGTCTGAAGCAGTATTCAACACTAGAAAATGAAAAACAGAGTTTTCACAACAACTCTTGCTGCAAAATTGGTCAAACAAAGATTTCACAATAAAATTTTCTGGTTGCTGCGAAATCACTAGTCAACATGTAAATGAGTATTTTTAGCTGCCAGATGGAGTGATTTCAATAGAAACCATTTTTCCATTGAATATACGTAATATACATGTATTAGGGTGTGTAAGTTAGTCAGAAATTGAAACCCTAAATTGTAGGAACCCATGACAATTTAGTTGAGAATTTGTTAAGAAATTAGTTTATCAGGTGTAACTTCTTTTTGGGTAAGAAATGCTAACTATTTCAACTTCATGGAATCAAGATGAAGTGTAATGCTATTTATTGTAATGAAAAAGAAAATAGAAGGGTTCGAGAGTTGAGTAATAAGACTGTTGGTTATGTAATAATTTTTGAATATTAATGGAAGGTTTGCAGACAAGTGTTTGAGGCTTTTTCTCAGAGATTCTTGTGTTCAGTGGTTGTAGTCAGTGCTTCTAGTGTATGTTCTCTCTTTCTTTGTTGTCATTAAATGTATTCTTATATGTTTGAATGAAAAATTGTTGATGCATAAATCATTTTCATATGCTCTGTATCTATCTTGTTTCAAATATTCATTTTCAAACGGATAAGTTTATGCATAATTCATCTAAGCTAGATGCTTTGTGTGACTTTGAATGTTTTCTTTTTCATCTATCCATCTTTTTAGATTTTATGTCTAGCAATAATTGGTTGTCTAGCCTCTGAGATTAAAAGTTTTCTGCCAAGTTCTGAAAACCTTGAATTGATCTCCCTTATGACTCCATGCCCAATGGATATTCCTTTTATCCCTACTAACCATTTCATACTCTTTTATTCTCATAGAACCAAACCATTGTATCGATTGAAAAAATGATAGGAGAGAGTGTTGGAAACTTGGTAAATACTGAGAGGGGGGGTGAATCAGTATTGGTTAATTATTTACACTTTCAATAATTTTAACTTATTAACAACAATTGATCAACAACAATAAACTTGAATATAAAATCAATACAATAATACAAGTTACAATAATGATTGGGAGACACCAATCTCCTTGTTTAGGGCTTCAACTCTAGGAAGCACCAACTCCCTTGTTTAGGGCACCAACCCTAGGAAGCACCAAATCACTTGTTTAGGGAACCAACCCTAGGAAGCACCAACTTACTATATTCAAACTTTAATAAGTAAAGGACATTAGTCCTTCCTTGCTCCACCCTTCCACCCTCACTTCATAAGTATCTTCAACTTTCTTCCTTGGACTCTGCACTTGTTTCTGATATTCTGATGTAGACCACAAAGACACTTTCCTTTCACCTTGTTAGTTTTCTTATATAATTTCCAAAAGGTGTAAGGATGAACCATTGTGTCTTTTAGTAATGAAACATTTCACCCCTTCATTTAATTAACACAAATGGTGATTTCATTAATTGATTTTTGTACAAAAAATTAGTAATTGATTTCTTACAAGTATTCTAGAGTGATGGAAACAAAATTTACAATTATACGACATGGTTTTTGTGCATACCATTCCAAATTAGCCGAAATGTTTGAATTTTCCCCAGAACATGTGTGAGGTGGCCGGTACAGGTAATTCTTTGAAAACAACTTGCCTAGATTTTCCTTTCGTCCTCGGATGCCAGATTGAATTCAATACATTTTACTTTTTCATGAATGTCTAAATCGACCTCCACATATATCCTTTTTTGGTGACTATTTAAACTCAACTTGTAAATATTTTACTTGATGGTAGATATTAAAATCAGTTCCCTCTCAACTGCTAGTCACTATAGATTTGACTTGGTATTCTCCCTTTTTCATATTTGCTTCCTCATTTGACTGGCAAACATATTTTTGGTTGACTCAACTAGGAGAAATTTCAACTTGAGTATTTTGATTCTTGTCCACCCAACTTGTTTTAGCCTCGACCTGACTTGTATTTCTCAATTTAAGTTTTCTTCGACTTCGACCTTTAGGTTACTTCATTCTTGGACCAACTTGACTAAGAAGAAAACCAACTTGAGAGATTCAACTTTGGTTGTCCCAAATTCCTTTGGACGACTTGAATTTCCCGACTCAATTTTCTTTCAACTTCGACCTTCGGGGTAATTTACTTCACTTCTACTCGAACCGACTCGACTTAGAAGAAAACCGACTTGTGTAATTCGACTTTGGTCGTCCTGACTTGCTTTGGTTTCGACTTCGACTTCGACTTCGATTTTTGACTTCTTCGATTTCAAATTATTCTACTTATCTGACTTCGACCTTTGACTTCTTCGACCTCTTCGATTTCAACCCTTGATTTATTTGACTTCTACCTTCGATTACAACCCCCGATTCATTTGACTTCGACCTTCGACTTTTTCAACTTCTTCAACTTCAACCTCTTGCTGAGATATTTATACTAGACTTATTGAATCTATGACTATATTGATTCCCATACTAATCTTATTTGACATCAATGCCAACACTATGACACCATGTCCAACATTCTTCTTTGTGATTTGTATGCATCCATATTGAATTCTCCATTTACCCTATTTATCTGGACAATTTCTTCACAGTTTCTTTTTGTGCATGGATGTTAATGACACAATCCACCATAAAATATATTTCCATTAGGGTAATTTCATCAACCTCATACAATATAGGATGAGTGCATCAAGCTCATACACTATATTAGTCAATATTATATTTCTATTGATATTCAAGTCAACTTCATAACATTATGTCCAATATTGACAATGCTTGAAATTCAAGTCATATTCATAACATTATGTCCAATATTGAAAATTATTCTCAAACCAATCAATCAATGATACTTCACCTATCTATCAAGGTTGACATCAATGACAACCAAATTGTCAACAATATCCCCCTTTGTTATTGATGGAAACCTAGTCAAACAATCTTACTCCCCTTGTGAATGTATTCTGTATTTTGAGTTATTTGAGTTGACTTTGTTTTACACCTTATCTATCCCCCTTTGACAACAATGACAAAGGGAATTTTTTTCTTCTCCCAGGGATGAGATGATGCTCCTCCTGAGGTGATGCTTTCCCTGTTTTTGTGCCATTTGTTTTGGACTTTGTTTTATTGTTTATCTCTCCCCATTTCTCAACATATGTCACATTAATGCTTCTATCATAGTCATTTGATTATTTAGTAACCAACTTGAACTTATACCTTCTTAGAAATATAATTAAATTGGTAATAATATCTTCTGATGTAGTTCCGCCTTAGATACTTGAGACATGTTTTAGTTTTTCCATGATACTTTAAACTATAGTCCTCTTATAGCCATGCTGTTTCAATGATGCAATGGATATTGTTTAGTTATGTTTCCCTTTAGCTTCCTTCAATAACGTGCCAAGATTATAAACATGCTTCTCAAGGACTGTCATTATTTTCTTTTAGACTGCTCCCAATTTCTTCATGATGCTAGTCATCTATTCATCCATTTGTAACCCAAGAGCCTCTTTATTAGTTTCTCATTCTTTTGAGAATACCTCATTGGGTCTGGATCATATCATACTTTAGTAGCATTTGTAGAATTAGTACTTACTCCAAATCATACTGCACATTCCTTGATATTTCCTTTGTCTTGTCGACTTCAAGTTTTAGATATACAAACATTGATGGAATTTTGATTTTGTTTGCCACATTTATGATTTCCCTCAGCCAAGAGTAACATTCCTGAGTAACATTTTCTGCTCTTCAATACTCATAAGGTCATCACCAGGAACAACCTTAAGGTCATCGTAGGGATATATATAAGATTTTTTCTTAAGATCCATTTTCCAAGAGTAGAAAATCCATTTATTAAGGTCTACAAGCTTGGGCCAAAGACCAATATGAAAATCTACCCATTATCTTTGTAGAATGGAAATTTCTCGGATCCACCCTTAGTCACACCAATAAACATAGCTAGGGATTCATTGACCATGTGGAGATGAAAGGGTCATAGTTTTCTAGGGCCCCCCTTCAACACAATGCCCTTGAATGAAAGGTTGGAGGCTTCAAAAGGTAAGGATGAGCCTTCTCGAGTTGTGATCGATGCACCTTTAGGAGAGGTGGGAGTTGCGAGAACCTATTGAGTAGAGGGTGTTGATTCTACCATGATTAAGGAACTGATATGCAAGGATGAATGTGCCAAAGTGATGGTAGAAATGAGCTTTAAAGGTGATCGAGGAGAATAAATTTGTACTAGGGTTGGGCAAGTCATTTTCTATAGAAGATACTAAGGAAAACCCTAGCCACTGCCTACCAGAAAGACTAAAGCACCATTTTTTATTTTTTCTTCCTTATGCTCTATATGAAAACTTAACATAACCCAATAAGTAACACATTCCCCTAGTACTAGTTTATTTATATCAACCATGAAATTATAAATAAACTACTTAATTATTTAAATGATTACTTTTATTCAAATCAATTGTGCATTCTTTTTTAACTAAAATAAAAATTAATTTATTATCCAAATAATTATACAATTTCCTAAACCATGTTTCTAAATTTTAAAATTAATTATTCACAATCTTATTTTAAGATTTCATATAATAAATTAAACTCTTTTTTAATTAATTTTTTTCCCACATAAAAAAATCTACCAATTTTACTTATA
>JZKD02S1996437.1:91507-107524 GCA_000966675.3 Picea glauca | reverse complement strand
GTCTAGCTATCCAGGTGTCTAATTGTCTAGGTTCAATATGTATACCAAAGACAAGTTATGCTCTCTTTTTTAAATTTGCTCATGACTTAATAGTCCAACGCTTAGCGGGCCAGCTGGACTGGTTTCCTCCTAGATGGGGCAGTCCAGTAATTGCGGCCCGGATATCTCTGTATGTTGAACTATTTTTTTGGAAGCTTTTAACATAGTTACACTCTTATTTACAAAAAAACCATTCATGTTATCCTTTAAAGGTCTATAGATTTAATTAAATAGTTTTCATATTAAAATTTAAAGTTTTCAATCAAAAGATAAATCCTAGAAAAAAGTCTAATATCATATACAATTCTCTACAAAATTTTCAAGAAAGGATTCTCCTCTTTATACTTGAAAATTTCACCCAATCCCCAATCACTCTTTCTATGGGGAGACCCTTATTACACAACTTCAAAGTAAGTAAAAGAAACTTATAACTAAGTAGCATAAACATATTCAAATGAATATGTATGAGTGTTTCCCTTAATCTTCTAGATCCCATTTTCTAGTGCAACTCCATCAAATAACCTATTTAATTCATAATGAAGGTGTCCCATATAGCAAAGCCATGAAAATGTTGAATCCTAACCAATCACAATGTTGTGTTATGTTGCAAATACGTGGATGCCAACAATTGATCATCCGCAAGCTACAACTCAACTACAACACCAAAACAAAAAACCTTTCTTTCCAAATCCCTACTTTGTTGCTTTGAAGCATGCCAATCATTTTAGACGTGTAGATGATAAGAATAACTTGGAAATTTTCATTCTTTCTACGTTTATGACTATGTCTAAGTTTGGTAACTATTGTCAAGTGACGATATCATCACTTATTACTAGATGCAATATCTCTAATCTAATTTGGCGTAAACATTTTTTAACATTGATCATTTGATAATCTTTGAAATGGCATCGAAGTGGCATCTACTATTTTGTGAAAATGATGACTTTTCATTACCATTCAAACATGGCATAACAATCCTTTAAATATAGTCAAACCCATAAGCGACACACGATGGAAAAAATGAGATGCTTTTATTAAAAAAAAAACAATATAAAGAAAAAGGAACTCTAATTGTCATTCATTTTCTTTATTACATTAGAAATATAGACTAGCAACAACACTTTATAAAAATTGTTGATATACGTCGATCGACGTTTTTTCCACCTTTCCAAACTAATAGTGTCGATCAACATATATCAACCACTTTTATAAAGTAGTTGTTGCTAGTTAAAAACCTATTATATATGGAGACATTTTTAAATTGCATATTAAGAAGATTTGACAGTTCATTAACATATTCTTGAATACTCAATGCTAGTTAGAAAGGTGTAAGGCTTAATTTACTACCTAGAAAACTACAAAGCTTAATTTGAATTTATACAACATTGTGGTGCACATTTTGGAGGGAATTTTAACTATATGGAGACATGCTCCATGTATCCACAAATCACTATTTAGCTTTGCAGAGATAGAAAAATTCATAAATAATGTATTATTGAATGAGGGCAATAGTCTTGCACAAGGTGTATCATCATTTTCTTATATTCTCACTTTCAAAATAGATGGGAAGTTTTTAGAGCCATGTTTGGCATGACAGAAATGAGTAGTGGGACAATGCACATGTGTAGGGTTTTTTGATTGCTTTTTTATTTAAACAAAGAGAATTCAATCTTCTTTTAATGCTCTCCAAGCAATTAAAAAAAGTGGCAATTCAATATTATGTAGTATTCTAAAACGATAAATGCAATTTTCCTTATAGTTATTTAAATTACCAAAAAACAGTCAACTCAAATTTTAAAACATTTAGATTAAACATTTTAAAATAATTAGAATTTTATAATTAAAAATACTTAAAAAAATAATTTTTATAAAATTTGATTTATACCAATTTAAAATAAACCAAATTAAAATAAACCAAATTTGATATGTAATAATAAATTTCAATAAAATTCTTATAAATTTTTTTATTATCTAATAATATAAGAAAATCCACTTAAAAATAATTAGAATTTTATAATTAAAAATACTTAAAAAAAATAATTTTCATAAAATTTGGTTTATACCAATTTAAAATAAACCAAATTTGATATGTAATAATAAATTTCAATAAATTTCAATAAATTTCCTATAAATTTTTTTATTATCTAATAATATAAGAAAATCCACTTATTACCTAAAAAGTGCATAAGTAATAATGAGCCCTGTAAAAGCATACATGTAGACAAGAGACAATACAATTTGCAGTATATTGTATCTCGTGCCTGAATGTGTTTAATTTATTTGGGATATATACTGTTTAATATATGTATTCTAATAGTTCATATGAATCAAACAATGCTTTTGGATACAAAAAATTATTGAAATAAAAGGAAAACTGAACTTTGTGATTTTTGACTAAGAACTAAAATGGAAAAACACCATGCACCAAGCTGTAGAGTAATCAATATTTTATTTCTGTATATAAAGATTTAATGACACGTGATACAGTAGTGTATGCTTTTCAGTACCTAGCAGAATGTCGTGACTTTTGAGTGAGAAGTAAGATGCATAAACATTATTCACCATGCATAATAATAAATTTTTCATTTATGTATACAAAAATCTAATGGCTCATGTTGCAGTAGTTCATGCTTTTCATTATAGAAAGGTGAAAAAAAAGGAAAACCTAACGTCCTAACCTTTGGATGTGATGTAGGATGGGAGAACAATATTATGCAACAAGCTACAGAGTATGTCCCGTGAGACAGCGCGATTGGTAAGACAGTACCTTCCTCCAAGTGTTGGGAGGAGGTCTCGAGGTCAAACTCTGCTGGGTTTCCGGGACGAAATATGTAATGGCTGCTATGTGCTAGACTGGTTTCAGTGATTGTAAATGATATATATCCCTAATATATATCGAGTAATTTCTATCGGAAAAAAAAAAAGCTACAGAGTAATCAGATTTTTATTTATGTATACAATCCAATCTCTCATGCTACACTAAATGTTGTGTACATATATTTAATAACGCATGTAGCAGTGAATGCTGTGTACGGTGTAAGATGTCTGGTACAGTAAATGTTGTGTACAAAAAGATAATGCTAAAAAAATCTAATGCCTCCTGTCCCACTCTGCTCACCAACTACATTACATTAACATTATCCATTGATTACCACACATGTAACCAAAGAATAAAATACAGCAGCAAAATCACTAAACAAGTGGTCTGATAATATGTAATTTTCCACCTGGTCCACATGAGTTGGTGAGAACTTCCTCCAACTTATCTATTTCTAGGCCTAACCCTCCCATCCATAAGCCTTCAAAGTCTCTGAGCTTCCTCTCGAAATGTCTAACATCTTGAAACCTCTAACTTCCTCTCGGAGCCTAAGCCTCACTGTTGAGGGTTGGGTTTTTATGAAAGATTGTGCCAAAACGCTGAACGCCAGGTTAAAATATTGTGCCAAAACGTCAAACGCCATAATCTCACTATAACCAAGCATGGAGATTTCAAACGCAGACTCTTAACCGACAATCATATTAAATTGAATAATTCACCAAAATTGTATTAAACAAAGAGCTAATTGTATTAAACGTGATTGAAACGTTGGCTCACAACATTAAAAACCAAAACGAAATGCCTGCGTGAGGTCGTGCATGCTAAACTTTCAAAAGTGGCAATAAAGTTCTGTATAAATATTAATCTTTGTTAATCATTAAATGTGGCAGTGAGTTGGTTAGGCACTGATTTCTTAAAGTGAAAAAATAAACAAGTTAACGAATGTATTTATAAATGCAAGAAATGTATCAATATCAATTCTTATTCATTGATTTGGGAGGATGATGAAGAATATGCCAACATCTTCAAATGCTGTCCATAAATTTATAATTTATAATTAAAAGATCATTAATTATACTCATTTCCAATACATGTAAGCATTTCAGCTTATTTAATTGCTTTAGCTTACATTAGAATCCACTGCAATGTAGGGTAAATATTTGATCCACATTAGAATCCACTGCAATGTAAGGTAAAAGTATTGGAGAAGTAGTGGAATTCAACCTAGGAATAATAGACATTTGAATGATCTTCACTTATTATATTGGATAGTGATGCAATGTAGGGTAAATATTTGACCCACATTAAAATCCACTTCAATGTAGGGTAAAAGTATATAAATAATTATTCAAATATACAAATCTAACAATTTCTAGCAGGATTTTAAGCAATTGTCCTTGGATCTCAGGAAAATGTAGTCATTTAATTTAGTCTAAAGATATCTCATATTCTCATATGGTTGTGTTTCTTTGTAAATGCAGGTTGTTTTTTTTTGTAAATGGTTCTTCTTTGTAAATGTGTGTTTCTGAAATGTAAAGGAAGTAGAATAAAGTAGTTAAGTACATGTATATTTCATATCTCAGTGCACAAGAAATGGGAAAAATAAAGCTTATACATTTATTTGTAAAAATTAATAATAATAATTTTTTGTTAACTTAATACAGATTTGTCTTTCTCCTTATATTTTGAAAGATGAATAAATTTTGTGTATAGATTTATCTTTCTCCTTATATTTTGAAAGATGAATAAGTTTTGTGTCTATCATTTTATTTTTATTAATCCAAGCTCATGATCATGTTTTATTTTGTCATATTTCATACAAATCCTAACTTTAACATAACTATAATCCCTAGTACATTAATTATTTTCAATTTTCAAAATCCACTTTTTGACTTTTACTAAGAATATAAGATTTTTAGAAACCTTCATTCAGCTTCCATTGAAAAGAGGGACAAACTCAATTTTATTAAAAAAAATCTAAAAATTTAAAACCTAATCCTCTTTAAAAAGATTTAAAACCTAATTCTATTCAAAGATTTAAAACCTAATTCCATTCCAAAAACCAAAAATGAAAAACTAATTCTAATTGCATGCAAAGATTTGAGATTGACAATGGTAATTAGTGTGGCGATTTTAATTAATATTAATTTTCCAACAAAAATATTGATAAAAAACAACACTCAGTTACATAAAAAATGGAAAACTAATTCTAATTTCATGCAAAGATTTGGGATTGGCAATGATATTTAGTGTGAGGATCTTAACTAATATTAATTTTCCAACAAAATTATTGACAAAAAAACAACACTCAGTTACATCGGGATTTAGGTGAGGAACTTTACTTCAATATATTATTCACCAATACTCCCTACATCCACCCAAACATTCAAACGGATCTTAAAATATCCAATTACACTAATATTATCAGAGTAGTATAAGGCGAAACATGAGTTAAAACCTGCAAAAGTAAATATTTTATTACACTAATATTATCAAAGTAGTATAAGGCGAAACATGATTTAAAACCTGCAAAAGTAAATATTTTATTACACTAATATTATCAGAGTAGTATAAGGAGAAACATGATTTAAAACCTGCAAAAGTAAATATTTTATTAGAAGGATGATCTGAAATCTATCGTAAATGTTTCACAAAACTGCCAAATAGCAGTGAATTCCATTCATCTGAACTATTAAGAGGCAGTGAATGTTTCTCCGAATTGCCAATTAGCTAGGGCGGCATTGTACATCGTTAACGTTCTTCCATTGCTTATGGTCACTCTGAATGACAAACTCCGTCCATTGAGATACAAATTGCTTTGCCAATTCACTCCCCAGTTGCTCTTATGGGCTCCCATTCGGTAATTTTTGACCCTTTTATCTAGGCAATTAATAAACTTCTCACAATTGTCATTTCTAGCCGCTAGGGTTCTGGCCATAAATAAACGCAAACAAATATCTCAATAAGATTGCTGATCAAACAACCATCACAACTGCCATCAAACCATCAACAAAAATCCATCTCAAAACTGACAATATTGTGGGTGGTAGAGTCTTGGAGTTTTAATTAGGCTTAAAGGGCTTACACCTATTGACAATGGACATATTTAATAGGTTTTTAGTGCTTAATCAGTTTTGTATGGACAAGATTAAATATTAATGGAATATTCTTAGTAATCTCAAAAAATCAATGGCTGTGATTCTTACATGTTTATTTTTTTACTTTTACTTGATCATATTTAAAATTTACTATGATGGCTAGCTGATTGCCATGTTTCAGTGATTAACAAAGATTAAGGTTGACGCAACCATGTATGACCATGTGCACAGCCTTGTGTTTCATTTTCTAACCCTGTTTCATTTTCTTGGCCAACCAAAACCTTTGGACGTTCACCAACCAAGAATTTCTGGATAATAAGTCAATTGAGATTTTACAAATTGACTGTTAACACATTCAATAGGCCACAATTCCCAGGTTGCTTCAATATACACACAGGCTGAGAGCTAAGCTCATGGAAATCGCTTCATACAATTACATCTTATGTTCAAATCACATCGACACACTTCCAGGTATGTAAATAATGTTTTCAATATTATATATTTCCTTAAAATCATGAGGAAGAATGCAAGAAGTCGAGCTTTTAGTGTGGTTTATTATTTTCATTTGAAACATAGTCCAATAACTCTGAGAATACAACTCTGCAAATAGGGTTTTTTTTTGCAAGCAAGGGATTGGGAGGATTATTTGATGAACAGGGAAAAGGCTATGTACAGAGCCTTCAACCACAAACACCATTACCATGCAGACATTACAAAGTGATATGAAGAACGCAGACCAAGACGATTTCATAGTATGAGCTTAGCTCTTTCATAAGGAGCCAAATTCTTGAGTCTCTCAACATTCATTAGAAACCAAAACCACTCACATAAAACATAAAAAAATCCTATCAACTACATAAAAGTGTAAAGAAGACACAAGTTTGTCGATTTTGCAATTGCATAAAACTGTAAAGAAGACACAGGAAACACACAAAGGACACTGTAAGGTGAAGCATCCCACTCACCCACACAGCTCCAGCTCCACGCACCCCACCAAGCCTACCATTGGTAAATAAGCAAAAATAATCCACTCACTCACAAAGCTCCACGCAAAGAAAATAAGCTAAAACGCTCCACTCACTCACAAAGCTCCAAACAAACTACGAAAACCTAAAAGCAGTAAAAGAGCTAAGTTCATTAAAAATTAAATTGAGTAAAAATCAAAGTAATTTATCAATATTATGCTAATTAAGTTAATCACTCATTTTAATGAGTGACATACATCTTTTGTCATTTGTTATGGGAGGAAGTTAATGCTTCAAATTTCATTTAATGTGACACTAACAATATTATTATGATGATGTCATTTGAAGTTAATGCTTCAAATAAAAACCTTTTATTTAATGTGACCACTAAAAATATTACGAGGATGTGAAATAATGTCCATCCATTAAATCTACCCATTTCTAATAAGAATATAGAGCTAAAAAAATAAGTTTTGTATCATTTCATTTTTACTAATCCATATTTTATACATGTGAAAGATTCCAAGTGTTTTAATGGGAAAGTTTATTTTTATTATTATATTTATTTAATAATTTATAATTTTAGATGATTTATTTTGATGTGGAAGGTTGATTATAAAATATATTGGTATAAAACGTAAAGTCATTTTTTTAATCTACGACGTCATGTTTTATATGATTTTTGTATGATGTTATTTTTTCTTTTTCATAAAAGTATATTTAATAAAAATTTTGATTTAAAATATTTGTACGTAGAAAATTTTGAATAAATTTTTATAATTTTCAAAATATTGATGATTGTACATATTTGAAAATAATTTTAGAAAAAAAATTAAATTTTATGAATAAAATTTAAAAATCGTGATTGAAAATTATAATTATACCCAAACTTAAAGAAAGAGTCATAAAATTATTCCCCTTGATGGGGTGCCACAATGTCATATGACGCACTGGCTAGCAGTAAGGGCAATTAAAGCCCCTCGCCGCCAACACCCTCCCCAACTCATTTGACATGCCTTGCATTTACTCTGAGCAGAGCATAGAGCGTCAGGACAGTCCAACAACTCTAACAGTGCTTTAAGTCTGGTTTATGGATGCTAGTACGTTGCCTCCTGCTCACAACACTTCAACATTCATGTCATCCATTTCCATCACCTCACTCATCATCACACAGGGATTTCCCCGTTGTTGCCCTTATATTCATTTTTTGTCCTTATTCCCTCATTTTCCTCTGGCTATCAAGATTTGGATCTCCCAGGCCTCTGTTTTTTTCATTCTATCCCTCCCAAGCATTTTTGGCCTCTCCACTATGCATTCTTCTCCCCACGAACTTGGTTTTATTATGCCTCGTGAGAGAGGAAAGTCCAAGCATGGGCCAACCTACTACAATCAAGTAGGCAAGCATCGAAACACTGGACCTGCAACTCTCTCTCCCTTTCCAGGAAGTAGCCCAACCCATTCTCCCCATTCTGATCAGAACTGGGACATGGAAGCCCAGGAAAAGCCTCACTCGCCTATCCCAATGCCCAATTATGGAGGATGCATAGTGGAGGAGGAGATTCCTCCTCACTGGGCAAAGATTCCTCATCACTTGCAGGATGGTGGTGGTGAACAAACGTTACAAGAAGGTATCGAGGAGATGGTCATGATAGGCTCTCCGATAGAGAAGAAGCTTCCTCCTCTGTTGTCGCATTGCTGTAAGAGTTCAGCTGACCCCAACGGGACAGACCCAAAGATCAAATGGGGCAAATTTTGGAATGAGGAGGAAAGAAAAGACTCACCCAAAGCACCAATGCAATAGGCCCTAGACAACCATGCCTTACCCATATCGTGTAGGCTCACGGAGGAACACTTGGCCCTCATTTTCGAGATGAAGAGGCACCTAGCCGAGAAAATGCATAATCGAAGCCTCCTCAACAAGCACATGGATCTTTTGTTTGATTCATTATCAGGCGAGCTCGCAAAGAGTCGCTTCCAGACATGTTGCCAACCTTATGCCTTCATGGTCAACCGGGAAGAAAGCTCAAGTTTGTCTCATGTTTAGATTTTCTACTGTTAATTTTCTAGTCTTAGTTGTTTTGTTTTTTGTTGCCATGAAACTATTGAGCACTAACTGGCCAATCAACTATGTCGACCATCTATTCTGGTTTCCATGCATATGGCAGAACATGTGGCAAGCTATTACGGTTTTTAGACACGTCTCTTTCTAGTCTATGCGTAGTGCCACCTATTCTGGTTTCCAAACCTGTGGCAGAACAAGTGGCAAGTCTTGATTTAATATTTTGACAAGTGTCGCTTTTGATGGCATAAGGTAATACAATCTCTTTTTTATTTACAAAAAAAAAGAGTCATAAAATTATTTAAATTTATTTTTGGGGCGAGGTAAGTTCAAAGGAAATGGTGTTGATACTCAAACTTTTTGGTATTAAAAAAATTATAAACATATTCATTTAAAAGTGTTTTTGGGTTAATCCAACCACTAAATATTGGTTTTAGTTTTAAGGATATTCATTTTGTTCTTCAATCTCAAAATGTTAGAAAAATAATTTTGATAGAGATTAAAGATTTACTATTGTCAATATCATTAATTTGATTGTTTTCTTTTATGTTTGAATTGTTAAACCAAGTCTCACACTTTCTCACCCAACCTCTTTTATACTCAAAGTAATCGTGAACCATATTAAAAACAACAAGATGGAGCCTATTTTAGGGCAATGTGAGAAATTTGTGTTTATAATCTAAATATTGAATCATGGATTTAGACTACAAGAACATTAATCAAGAGAATGGGGGTAAGGAGTGTTGCATTTAATTTTAAAATTATATACTATGAAGTGAAGAATAGCTATGATAACTCAAGTGTTGAAAATATTTTTTTTCTTATCTAAAATTTAGAACTCAACATTTCTACATTTGTTTATACATTTTCAAAGGTGTTTACCATACAAAATTGGAGAATAAATGTTTTTCTTAGATTTAGTTATCATAATATTAGTTTTATCAATATTAATGCTAAGCTTATATTTTTTGTAAAATTGCTTGAAAAAAAAATCTTCTTAAAAATTTAACTATACAATTATAAGTCATTTCCATAATACATTAAATATTTTTATAAAATATAATTTAGTTTTTATAAAAGTGAAAGTCATTCCTAGAAAAAAAAGCAGTTTAATGATGGTAGGAGTAACAATTCAAATAACAAAAAATATACTCAAAATCTAAATAGAGATGGACTAAAGATGAAATTCGAGAAGAAAATAAATATTTGAAAAATAAGAACAATGGGAAAAGACCTAAACTAGATGAATCTCTCTCTCATCAAGTCTACAGGAAAAAAGAACGCACTGATAAGTACATACAATATGATTCTCACCACCATCTTGCTCAAAAGATGGGTGTTATAAACACCTTAGTTACTAGAGCTAAGCGGATCTCGAACGATGAGCACATTGATCATGAGCTTGAACACCTTCGTAGGGTTTTTAAAAGTAATGGTTACATGAATAAATGGGTTGATAGAGTCATCAAGCATAAGCAGAAAAAGAAAACAAATGATGACATATCCAAAACTATCACACTTCCATACATCCATGGCACTACTGATAAAATGGGAAAAAGACTTAATAAGAAGAAAATTAGAGTTTCCTTCTCTCCTCTAAACACCTTAGGGATTATTCTTGACCATGCTAAAGACGTGATAGATCCAAAAAAATATAAAGGTGTTTACTCAATCCTATAAGGTACCATATCTACTATAATAGCTGAAAATAGAAATATTGCAGAGAATAACAACAGAACAACACAATATATGAAGCTGCAACACCAAAATAATACCTTTATTGATAGGAAAAAATGTTCACTTGCTTCTTAGAAGGGGGAAACTCCAGCAGAGTAGCTCTATATTACAATAATTCTCAAGACAAAACTTCTCATGCCTCCTACTCTTATTTATACTAATTCTATCTTCTAAAGAACCTTCTAGCGGAAAATCTTTCTTGAAGTGAAAGCTTCTATTAGGTCTTCTTACATTGACTTGTTCTCATTAATTAAATAGGCCTTATAAGCTAATGTTGGCCTTTATTACATCGAACATATATTATTCTACCTACATGATGGGTTAGGGAGGATAGGTCCCTAACATGCCCTCCCCCTTGAAAAACAACCTTGTCCTCAAGGCTTGAGATGAGGAAATTGTTTCAGAATGGTAGCAGGTTCGTAGGTGGCATCTTCTAGAGTTGTATATTTCCATTGCAATAACACTTCCCGGATGGGGCACTGGTGGAGACGACATTCACATTGGTCGAAGAATTCTTGGGGTTGTAACCAAATGCAACTTTCTTCATCCAAATAAGGGAGATAGGTTTGAGTTTGGCACTTAGTTCCAATCACCTTCTTTAAGCAAGATCCATATTTATGAGAGGAACGAAATGAAACCACATATTTATAATATTAACATAGAGGCACAGTGAATAATAATAGAGATACAACAAAAATTGGTTTCTATTAAATAAGAAATATGATGAAAACTGTAAAATGTTGACTGAAAACAAGCTTGCTAGAATGGTGGTTTCTTATCTCTAAGAATGAATGTGACGACTATGCTCACTCGCAAGAAGATGAGTACAATGAGGCTCTGAAGGCCTTTTTATAATAAAAATGAATGCCAAAACCCTAGAAATAAAAAAACTAACCCTAGGAGATGAAACCAAAAGTCATTTGGGCCTCGTTGGGGTAAGTTAGTGCATCAACTTCTCGGGGTCATAACTTTTGCATACGATTTCCGTTTAGGGCGCATGATAGCTCGTTGGAAAGGTATTGACAAGGATATTCATTTATGGGGATAAATATGAGTCTTACAATATCATTCAAGTGTATGATCATGAAAAATCATCGTTTAGGCCCTCGAAATGGCCCCAGAAGTTTAGGAACTGAAAAATTGCTAAAAATAGTAAGTTGCCAAAAAATTGTTTTGAGCCAGTTGAACAAGGTATGTGGCCAGCGAGATCCTCCTAGATCAAAGCATGAGACATAAAAAACAATATGGAGCTTAGAATCACTAGGCATATCTGACTGGTAGGCGACGGGCCCCACACTGTTAAGAATGGCATAAGGACCATATAATTTGGGAGAAAGATTTTGATAATGGTCAACTTTGAGTGAAGTCTACTTATAAGGTTGCATGTTGCATGAACACCTTGTCCCCTTCAACCAATTGACGTTCAAAATGACCTTGATCAACTTGTTGCTTCATTGAATTTTGAGCCATCACCAAATTGTCTTTGAGGGTATGGAGAATGGCCTCGCATATTGTAAGAATTTTGTCAACCTCCTGAACGTTAGAGACACCTAGCATGTATGAGAGAACTGATGGTGGATTTTTTCCATATACTACTTCAAAAGGAGTCATGCGAGTGGTTGTATGGTAAGATCTGTTGTACCACCTTTCAGCTAGTGGTAACCACTGAGCCCATTGATGTTGGCTATCAGATACAAAACACCTTAAGTATGTTTCCAAACACTTGTTGAAAATTTTAGTTTGGCCATAAGTCTTGGGATGATAGGCGGTGTTGAGATGTAATTGGGTGCATTGTAGCTTGAACAATTCTTGCCAAAAATTGTTGGTGAACATGGGATCCTTGTCAGAGACAATAGAATGCGACATGCCATGAAGTTTGAAGATATTTTCCATGAAAACTTGGCCCATTGTGGATGCGGTGAAGGGATGTTGCAGAGCTCAAAAATGACCATATTTGAAAATATGATCAACCACCACCATGATGATTGTTTTGTTGCTAGATATGGGGATGCCCATAATGAAATCCATAGAGATATCTTGCCAAATAGAAGGGGGTATTGGAAGGGGTTGGAGTGTGCCTAGGGCTTTGACTGTTTCTCCTTTGTTGCATTGAATGACATCACATTCAACCATAAAGGTGCAGGCGTCCTGTTTCATACCATCACAAAAAAAGGAACGTGTGACACTTTCATAGGATTTGGTAAACCCTTAATTCTTGGTGATAGGTGAAGCATGAAGCTCAGAAAGCACCGTAGATTTAAGTTGTGACTGTTTTCTTAAATAGAGATGACCCTTATAGAGAATCTCATTATTGTGCCAAGACTACCCTAGAGAGGCTGGGAAATTTTCTTGCAATTGTTGGATCAGGCGAAATATTTTGGGATCTTGCAACCATTCATGATGAGCAGTTTGAAACCAATCGGGGAAAATGAAGGAGTGTTGTGGGTGGGAAAGTACATGACTTACAGGAATTGTACCTGAGCTCGACATCCCATATGAGAACAGAGGGCCTGTCGTACTCTGCGTGAAAGGAGCAGTGGTTGCCGCCAAAGACGGGATCATACCACTGCTCGAGGTAGAGGCAGTCGAGACCATGGTGGCTCGGACTAACGATGATGGGTTAGGAGGTGGAACACCCCATGTGGTGATAGCTATAGTGGGAATAGGAGAATTCCTGGAAGAAGTGGCAACATTTGTTTCCATTGCTGCCTGTGACACTGTTTGGTGCTCGTAAGGATAAATCTGTACGATGATGGCTGCCGAAAGATCAATGGTTGGAGTTTCGAATGGACCAAGAGCTTTAGCTCCAAGGTCTGAAATGGTTGGTTCCTCCGGATTTTGGTCGGGCACAGTTTCCTATGACCTGGTTGCTTCAAAAGACCCTTGTTGGTCTAGTTTTCGCCTTAGCGGTGGCGGGGGTGGATCCAGTGTAATCGGTGGCAGGCCAAGAAGCCTTTTTGACTGGCAAAGCTCGTGATCCTCCACCATGTAAGAAGATCAAAGACACACTAGGTATTTCTATTCGTTCAAAAACATCACACACTAGAAAAAGTCCTTACGAGATAAAACAAGCACTGACTAATGTAACACACCCACTACCGAATTTGCAATTTTTTTTCCGCCTTTTTCATCTTTTCTCCGATGAACAGAATCCACGAATCCCTAAGGGACCTTATACAGACCCTACTACCCCTTAATTGCACTCATATGATCGGTGACTATGACCACAGGTCTTATTGGGGAGGTGCTCGTGGGCTTTCGTGATTCAGGAAATCGCGGTGCATGTATTCCCCCTTTCTCTCTTGTCTTCCGAAGGGCCGAAATCCGAAATGGATCTAACCGCTTAACACGGTTAACAACGAACTAGGTTAAGTCCGGGCACTCTACTCTTCGGGATTTTGCATACCGGGACTTCGGGGGATGTGATGACAGGAGGTTTTACCTTTGGGTCTCCTGGGAGTCGAAACTCCGAAAATGCCAATTCTAAACATGCTTTATTGTTCTGAGGTTTCCTCCATTGGGATTTCAGAGTATGCAATGACAGGAGGTCTCTCACCTGGCTTTCTCGGGAAGCAAAACTCTGAATCACACACACACACACACATGTCGCTCAACCCATTTCTACAATTCAAAAACTGGGTTTTTGGGACTGGCGAGCATAAGAAAACTTACCGTTAGATATCTCGGGTGCCGAAATACCGAAGCACCCTCCCTCATCCGCGCTATTATTATTTCGGGGTTTTGTATATCGAGATTTCGCGTTATAAAACATGTCAAGGAGATCATGCCCTTTGGCACACCGATTTATGCGCACTAGGCCATATTGGGACTTTGCAAGTCAGGATTTCGGGACTTGCGAGTACAAGGGAATACACCTTTGAGTAGTCCGATTTCTGAAATGCCGAAATATTGTAACATGTCCATGTGTTGTCCTTTCAAGATTTCACCCATCGGGATTTCGGGACTTGTGAGTACAAGGGAATACACCCTTGAGTATTTCGATTTCCAAAATGTTGAAATATCGTAACATGTTCGCGTGTTGTCCTTTCGGGATTTCACCCATCGGGATTTTGAGACTTGCGAGTACAAGGGAATACAGCCTTGGGTATTCTGAGTTCCGAAACATTGAAAAATCCTAACTCACCCATACGCCGTCATTTCGGGTTTTCGTGAATTGGGGTTTTGGGTCTTGCGAGTATAGGAGAACTCGCGCTTAGATACCGTGGGTGCCGAAAATTCAAAATGCTTATCGGCCGCCATGTGTACTCTACAACTGGAAGGTCCATGCACTTCCATGGGTCTTTGGGATCAACGGCCCCGATTTCTTCGTTACTTGCGAAGGTTAAAAAGGGGTCGAGGCATTATCGCTTGCGTTCCTTCATTCAATTTTACGGTCGTAACAGACCTTAGATCCTCCGAAAGGATCTCGTTCATGCATTTAGCAAGAGGGAGGGTATCCTAGGTACTGAACCAATGAAAGGTCCCAACTCATCCACATGCTGTCATTTTGGGATTTCGCAAGTCGGGATTTCGAGACTTGCGAGTGCAAGAGAACTCGCACTTGGGTATTCCGGGTACCGAAATGCTGAAATGTTGAAGTCTACGAGGACCATTCTCCCTCGTGCAAGGTTTTAAGACTTAAACTATAACATACTCCTTCGGGTCCTCAGGCAATTTTCACCAGGTTTGAAGACCAGACTAGAAGGTCTTCTACAAGGTAAAGGAGTGGTCTCGAAAGGGTGCCTTCATGGAGAAATCTATCCAAGGCATCGGGTAAGACAAACACAGGAATGAATCTCCCGAGAGCAGACTTGAAAAATCTGTATTAGTTCAATATATATATATATAAACATAATCCATACGTGGTCTTTATAGCAAAAGAATGCAACCATCCTTTCTGATCAAAACACCATGCAGACAGTCTTATACTGAAACCATTCATAATTGCACAAACTATGAGCATACATGTCAACATATAAATTTCAAGATACAAGACATAAAACACTTATCAAAAAACAACTCTAGGTGATGCAACTATTGAGAGGGGTGCTCATTTCCACCCAACCATAGTCTCAGGGACTCCGAATGGATTTACCACTAGCCACCTCCGAGCTAGACCACGATGCTTGAGACTCTCTGTCTCCGTTCTTCATCGATCGAGAATGATGGTTACTCTCCTTTGTTAGAAAACAGGACCGCGGAGCAATAAAATAAAACAAATGCAGAAACAAAAAACAGAAGACACACAATACAAGAGAGACACAGATTTACGTGGTTCACCCAGTGTGGGCTACGTCCACC
>JZKD02S1996437.1:72444-87217 GCA_000966675.3 Picea glauca | reverse complement strand
GTCCATTCAAAATCACACATTCACATCTTTGAGTTGGCCACAATTCTTGGCCAGCATAATTATTTTTACAGACTGGGGGAAACAGGGTGTTACAATTCCCTCCCATTTAAAGGAACATCATCCTCAATTTTCTATCTATCATCATGACATGTATGTACAGAGGTAAACAAAATTGGATATGTCTATTTCATGGCATCCTCCATTTCCCATGTAGCCTCATCTAGGCCAAAATGTCTCAACTACACCTTGACTTGTGCAATGGTTCAGTTCCAGAGCGTGGTTTCCTTTCTGTCCAGTATGCATTGAGGTTCTGGTAGGAATTCTCCCTCTAGTTCCACCTGGATCACAGACCAATCAATTATATGATTAGAATCATGTATATATTTCTTCAATAATGAAACATGGAAAAAATTATGTGCTTTTACTGTGGGAGGATGTACTAGCCTGTAGGATACAGGTCCCACTCTATCTATAACCTCAAAGGGTCCACGGTACCAAGGTTCCAACTTGGCACAAGCTCCCATTTTCAGGGAACTCTTCCTAGGCCTAACTCTAATATATACATGATCTCTTGTCTTGAACTCTCTTGGAGTTCTCTTTTGGTTGATGTAACTTTTCTGTCGATTCTGTGTGACCTTTAGGTTTTGTTTTATTTGAGTCACTTGTTGTTCCATTTCTTTCAACATGTCAGGTCCAAAAGAAATTATGTTTACGGGATTATTCCAACTAACAGGAGTGTTGCACAGTCTACCATAGAGGATTTCAAATGGACTCATCCTTAAGGATTCTTGGTAGTCGTTGTTGTAAGAGAATTCCACCAGTGGCAGGTAGTCTTCCCACTTCTTGGGTTGATGCATTACATGCATTCTTAACATGTCTTCTAGTATTTGGTTCACTCTTTATGGTTGTCCATCGGTTTGAGGGTGATAGGTGGTGCTAAATAGCAACTTGGTCTCTAAACCCGCCATCAGTGATTTCCAAAAGTTGGAAGTGAATTTCATGTCTTTGTCAGACACGATCTCTTTTGGCATACCATGCAGTTTAAATATCTCCTTCACGAATACCTGAGAAATGTCTATTGCCTTGCAAGTCTACTTGATGGGGATGAAATGGGCAGACTTGCTCAATTTGTCCACCACTACCATGGTGGCATCATTCTGTTTGGCCAAGGTTGGTAATCCGGTGATGAAATCCATGGAGATGGTTTCCCATTTCCATTCCAAGATTGGTAGAGGTTGTAATAATCCTGATGGGTGTCGGTGTTCTGCTTTTACCTATTGGCATTCTATGCATTTGGCTAGGTACTCGGCTATGTCTTTCTTCAACCCAGGCCAGTAGAATTGTTTCCTAGTGGCCGTGATCATTTTCTGGTATCCTGGATGACCAGTATAGGGTCTTTTATGTAGTTCATCCAGTATGAACCTCTTCAAGTCATCACAATCTGGGATATGCAATCTGCTTCGGTAAGTGAGCAGACCTCCTTCCATCATCTGGTAGCCTCCATACTTTATCCTTGCAGGTACGAGGTCACGGTCTAGAAGAATGTGTCTGTCTCTTGTGCATTTCTAACTCTTTCTTTGACATCTGTCTTGCAGGAGCTCACCACGGCCAGGTGAATTGTTTCCATGCTTCTGCTAAGGGCATCAGCCACCCTATTTTCCTTTCCTTTAATGTGTTTGATTTTGAAATTGAACTCGCTGAGGAGGGCCATCCATCTAGCTTGTCTGGCATTGAGCTTTGGTTGGTCAAATAGATATTGCAATCCACAGTGGTCTGTCATAAGTAAAAATTTTCTTCCCAGGAGGTAATGCCTCCACATTTTCAAGGCGTGCACTATGGCAGCCAGCTCTAGATCATGGGTCACATAGTTGACTTTGTGCTCATTCAATTTTTGGGATTCATCGTAGATCACACTTCCTCCTTGCATAAGGACTCCTCCGAGACCTTCCTTATAGGCATCTATGCACACAAGGAAGTCAATTTCAGGATTGGCAATCTTCAACACGGGTGCATGGGTCATTAGATGTTTCAGGGTTTGAAATCTTTCTTCGCATTTTCGTGTCCATGTGAATTTTGTCCCCTTCCTCTGGAGGGTAGTGATTAGACAACCAATATTGGAGAATCCTTTTATAAATCTCCTATAGTATTCTGCTAATCCCATAAAGGATCTGATATCTGAAATGTCCTTTGGTGTAGGCCATTCCATGATAGACTTGATTTTGTCAGGGTCTACTGCTACTCCTTCTTCAGATAGAACATGGCTTGAGTAATGTATTTGCTTCTTGAAGAATTCACATTTGCTGAATTTGGCATAGAGTTGATGTTCTCTTAGCACTTGCAGCACAATTCTAAGGTGCTCTTCATGCTCTTCCCTATTCTTGGAGTAAATTAATATATCATCAATAAAAACCAGCACAAATTTGTCTAGGAATTTGTTGAGTACATTGTTCATCAAGCACATGAAAGTGGCAGGGGCAATAGTTAACCCAAATGGTACTACCACAAACTCATAGTGACCATACCTCGTCCGGAAAGAAGTTTGATGGATGTCTTTACTCTTAATTCAGACTTGATGGTATCCTGACCTCAAGTCAATCTTTGAGAAAATAGACGCACCCCCTAATTGGTCGAACAGGTCATCGATTATGGGCAAGGGGTACTTGTTCTTTATGGTTACCTTATTGAGTTGTCAATAATCTATACACAGTCTAAGGGTACCATCCTTATTTTTCACAAATAGGACTGGTGCTCCCCATGGAGACACGTTGGGTTGAATATAGCCCTTATCCATCATTTCTCTTAATTGCAATTTGAGTTCAACTAACTCGGGTGTGCTCATCCGATAGGGTGTCCTAGACACCGGCACTACTCCCGGAGCAAGTTCTATCAAGAAGTCTATGTCTCTTCTCGGAGGTAGACCCAATACCTCTTCCGGAAATACATCCATGTATTCTCTCAAGGTAGGGTAATCTTCGAGGCTTGGTTTGTCATCTTCAATAATTTTCAACACCTGTATTGCATATAGGTGACATCCTTTTTGGCAATACTTTCTCATTTGCAGAGATGATATTTGTCTCACTGAGACAGGTTTTCAGATCCCTTGAAGGGTTATCCTTTTCCCTTCGGTACTTACACATTCTAAGGTTTTATGGTAACAGTCCAATCTAGATTTATGGGCGGCTAGCCAGTCCATACCAATCAATAGATCATACGATCCCAGGGGTAATATGTTAAGGGTTGCTTGGGTGGGGAATTCACCCAACATTAATTGGCAGGTTGGTATGACCTCTCCTACCCTTCTTTTGGTTCCAGTAGCTAACTATACCAACCATGGATTGGTAAGTTTTTGTGGTTGTAGTTTACACTTATCAACAGACTTAGGGGATATATAAATCAAATTTGAACCAGGGTCAATGAAAATAGACACTAGATGATTCAAAATCATACCTTCTATTTCCACCACTGAAGCTTGGTGGTCAGCTTGGTTATTATCCAAGGCTACATAAATTTGTGGCACACTCCTAGCCACATCATTGACGGTGATAGCTTCTTGGATGTTATAAATTCTCTGACTATTCTATTGTCAGTGTGGGCAATCTCTCAGTAGATGTTCTTCTCCGCAACCCCAACATTTTAAAGGTTCTCTCTTTGGGTTATCAGTCTTCACTGGTATGGATCCAGAAGTTTTGTTTCCTTCCAAGGAGGGAAAATTCTGCTGGTGTACACTCCGGGCTAGGAAGCTCATTCTTGGGTTCTTCTTATAGTTCTTAAATCCTGGGGACTTAATCCCATTTTTTTGAAATCTCGAACTATTCTTCTGCTTCCAGCCTTCGCAAGGCTTTGTTCGATGTCCAAGCTGTTCATAACAATATCTTGCCTTTCAGATAGTATCTTCTAGGGTCTTTGGTTCATCAAATTCAATCTTGTTCTGATAGTCCTTAGGTAGTCCACTGATGAATCGTTGCACCTTTTCCTTTTCTACTTTTATGTAGGGTACATACCTCAACAACTCGAGGAATCTGCTGACATATTCCTCTATGGTGAGTTGCCCCAGCTTAATTTCATAGAATTCTTTAGTCCTTTCATCGAAATATTTTTTTGACAAATACTTCTTCCTGAAGTATTTCTCAAACCGTTCCCAAGACAAGTATTCTACGTGAATCCCTTTTACATTCTTAAGGTCTTCCCACCAAATGGAAGCCTTTCCATTCAAGTTGAAGGTGGCCACTTGGGCCTTCAAATCTTCTAAGAAGTCATGGACTCTGAAATACTTCTTTAGTCCAAGAAGCCAGGCCTTTGCTTCCTCTCCCTTCTTTATTTCACCGTCGAAGGAGGGTGGTTTTTCCTTCCTGAATTTTTTGAATTTATGACCCTTGAAAATCTTTTGCTTCTTTTGTTTTCTTTGGGAATAAGAACTAGTTCTGCTGCTAGAAGAGTCCTCCGAACCACCAGCTTCCTTCCCAGAGGAATCATCCGACGCTTGTCCCTTACCTCTGGGATGGACCTTTTTCGAGGTGCTCCTCTCAGTGTGGCCATTGATATGACCATGTTTTTGTACTTCAGGTTCATGTTTCATTTGTCTTTGTAGGTCAAATAAGCTCTGCAGTAAAACTGCGTTAATTTCTGTTTGCTTTTCTTGTTCTTTCATCATCCTCTCATTGTCAGCCTTACAGCTTTGTAATTCGACCATGAGACTCCTCATAGTCTCGGATAGATCTGGAGGGGTCCCTACTGCCCTTCTTTCATCAGACTCTTCGTCTCTATTGTGGGAGCCCTCCCCCACTTCATGGTGAGTCACCATTCTCTACGTCTGCAATTTTCCGCGGTTGTTCTTCTGCTTTGTGTGCAAAAGAAAAATGTTGTTTGTTAGTCAATATTTATATTTATTATAACCATTACATAATTCATATTTATTTCACATGCATACACACAATTGGGGTTTTCATTTTGAACTTTGACCTTTTGATTAGGGGGTCAAAATAGAGGGTTAATCCTTTTTGGAGTGCTTCAAACAAAGCTTTTGCGCAACTTGTTCATGAGCCCAAGTAGGCCAAGTGTTGCAACCATGCTCTGATACCAATTTGTAACACACCCACTATGAATTCACAATTTTTTTGGCCTTTTTCATCTTTTCTCCAATGAACAGAATCCTCGAATCCCTATGGGACCTTATACAGACCCTGCTACCCATTAAACACATTCATATGGTCGGTGGCTATGACCACAGGCCTTATCGGGGAGGTTCTCATTGGTTTTCACAATTCGGGAAATCACGATGCATGTATTCCCCTTTTTCTCTTGTCTTTCGAAGGGCCAAAATCCGAAACAGATCTAACCACTTAATGTGAGTAACAGTGACCCAAATTAAGTCTGGGTACTCTACCCTTTAATATTCCACATATCGGAATTTCGGGGGATGCGATGACAGGAGGTCTCACATCTAGGTTTCCTAGTAGCCGAAACTCCAAAAATGCCAGTTCTAACCATGCTTCACTATTTCAGGGTTTCCTCCATCGAGATTTCAGGATATGAAACGACAAGATATCTCTCACATGGTTTTCCTGGGAACCAAAACTCTGAATCCTACATACATGTATATATATGTAGCTCAGCCCATTTCGGGAATTTTCAAACCGGGTTTTCGGGACAGGCGAGCACAAGAAAACTTACCGTTAGGTATCCCGGGTGTCAAAATACCGAAACACCCTATCTCATCCATGCTATTATTATTTCGGGGTTTCGCATATCAGGATTTCAGGATATGCGTAGAGGGGAGGTCTCGTACTTAGGTTTCCCAGGAGATGAAACTCTGAAACCAGTATTCTTTTCTAAGCTCATTTCAGGATTTCTTCTTTCAAGATTTCACGTTATAAAATGTCAAGGGGTTCATGCCCTTCGGCACTCCGGAAGCCGAAACACCGAAGTATCATCTTTATGCGCACTAGGCCATCTCGGGGTTTTGCATATAGTAGACACATGAAACAAAACTATCCTTTGGGGGTCTCGGGTACCAAAACGCCAAAATGTAGATCCAAGTCACACTATGCCATATCAGGACATCGCAGGTTAGGGTTTTGGGACTTGCGAGTACAAGGGAATACACCCTTGAGTATTCCAATTTTCGAAATGCTGAAATATCGTACCATGTCCACGTGTTGTCCTTTCAGGATTTCACCCTTGGGATTTCAGGTCTTGCGAGTACAAGGGAATACACCCTTGAGTATTCCGATTTCTGAAATGTTGAAATATCGTACCATGTCCGCGTGTTGTCCTTTCGGGATTTCACCCATCGGGATTTCAGATCTTGTGAGTACAAGGGAATACACCCTTGAGTATTCTGATTTTCGAAATGTTGAAATATCGTACCATGTCTGTGTGTTGTTCTTTCGAGATTTCACCCATCAAGATTTCGGGTCTTGCGAGTACAAGGGAATACACTTTTGAGTATTCTGATTTCCGAAATGCCGAAATATCATAACATGTCTGAGTGTTCTCCTTTCGGTATTTCACCCATTGGGATTTTGGGTCTTGTGAGTACAAGGGAATACATCCCTGAGTATTTTGATTTCCAAAATGCCGAAATATCATAACATGTCCGCGTGTTGACCTTTCAGGATTACACCCATTGGGATTTCAGGACTTGCGAGTGCAAGGGAACTCACCCTTGGGTATCCCGGGTATCAAAATGCCGAAATGTTGGAGTCTACGAGGACCATTCTCCCTCATGAAAGATTTTGAGACTTAAACTATAACATCCTCCTTTGGGTCCTCAGGTAATTTATACTAGGTTTTGAAGACCAAACTAGAAGGTCTTCTAGAAGGAAAAGGAGTGGTCTCAAAAGGGTGCCTTCATGGGGAAATCTATCCAATCTATTGGGTAAGACAAACACAGGAACAAATCTCCCAAGAGCAGACTTGAAAAATATATGTTAGTTCAATATATATATACCATACGCGATCTTTCCAATGAAAGTATGCAGCCATCATTTTTTATCCAAACACCATGCAGACAGTCTTATACTGAAACCATTCATAATTGCATAGAGTATGAGCATACATGTCAGCATATAAATTTCAAGATACAAGACATAAAACACTTATCAGAAAAACACCGGGTGTGAAGCGACTGCTGAGAGGGGTGCTCATTTCCACCCAATCGTAGGCTCAACGACTCCGAATGGATTTACCACTAGCCACCCCCGAGCTAGACCACAATGCTTGAGACTCTCTGTCTTGGTTCTTCAGCGATCGAGAACAAAATTTACTCTCCTTCTTCTCTACTATCGCTCACTCTGTATTTTGTTCAAGAGTTTTTTCGATCTCTTTTCCTACGATCTCCCTCGCCTCCCCCCTTCCACACCTTTTACCTACCTTTTATTTTTCGGTGAGGTTGCGTGTGGCACAAATTTCCCAACGGTGGTCAGGTCTGAGGCCTCCACGGATGGGTGGTTCACCCCCATCCGTCATTAACTCATGAGGAGCCTCTTCACCTACTATTTTGGCAAGTAATTCATTTCGGGGCTAGCAAGCCGCTCTTGTTTCTCCAGGCCAGTGAAGACCAAATATGGTTTGGTTCAGTGGAAGTTAACGCCACCATTCCAAGTGCCTTACACCACCTTTCTTTAGCCATCATGGTCTCTTTTTCATCACATCCCCCTCTCAACAGTCCTTTAATATATATATATATATATATATATATATATATATATATATAATGTTAATTTACATTTGTTGACCTTGTATACTAAGGTCCATTCAAAATCATACATTCACATCTTTGAGTTTGCCACAGTTCTTGGCCAACATAATTATTTTTACAGACTGGGGGAAACAGGGTGTTACAATTCTCTCCCCCTTAAAGGAACATCGTCCTCGATGTTCTATCTATCATCATGACATGTATGTACAGAGGTAAACAAAATTGGATATTCCTATTTCATGGCATCCTCCATTTCCCATGTAGCCTCATCTGGGCCAAAATGTCTCCACTGCACCTTGACCTGTGGAATGGTTCGGTTTCAGAATGGGGTTTCCTTTCTGTCCAGTATGCATTGAGGTTCTGGTAGAAATTATCCCTCTGGTTCCACCTAGATCAAAGACCAGTCAATTATATGATTAGAATCATGTACATACTTTTTCAATAATGAAACATGGAAAACATTATGCGCTTTTACTGTGGGAGGAAGTGCTATCCTATAGGCTACAGGTCCCACTCTATCTAGGACCTCAAAGGGTCCACAATACCGAGGTGCCAACTTGGCACAAGCTCCCATTTTCAGGGAACTCTTCTTGGGCCTAACTCTGAGATATACATGGTCTCCCGCCTTGAACTCTCTTGGAGTTCTCTTTTGGTCAGTGTAACTTTTCTGTCGGTTCTGAGTGACCTTCAGGTTTTGTTTTATTTGAGTCACTTGTTGTTCCATTTGTTTCAACATGTCGGGTCCAAAAGAAATTCTGTTTACAGGATTACTCCAACTGGCAGGAGTGTTGCACGACCTACTATATAGGACTTCGAAGGGGCTCATCCTTAAGGATTCTTGGTAGCCGTTGTTGTAGGCGAATTCCACCAGTGACAAGTAATCTTCCCACTTCTTGGGTTGATGCATTACATGCGTTCTTAGCATGTCTTCTAGTATTTGGTTCACTCTTTCTGTCTATCCGTTGGTTTGAGGGTGATAGGTGGTGCTAAACAACAACTTGGTCTCTAAACCCGCCATTAGTGATTTCCAAAAGTTGGAAGTGAATTTCGTGTCTCTGTCAGACACGATCTCTTTTGGCATACCATGCAGTTTAAATATCTCCTTCATGAATACGTTGGCGATGTCTATTGTCTTGGAAGTTGACTTGAAAGGGATAAAGTGAGTGGACTTGCTCAATTTATCCACCACTACCATGATGACATCATTCTTTTTGGTCGAGGTTGGTAATCCAGTGATGAAATCCATGGAGATGGTTTCCCATTTCCATTCTGGGATTGGTAGAGGTTGTAATAATACTGCTGGGTGTTGGTGTTTTGCTTTTACTTGTTGGCATTCTATGCATTTGGCTAGGTACTCGGCTATGTCTTTCTTCAACCCAGGATAGTAGAATTGTTTCCTAGTGGCCGTGATCATTTTCTGGTATCCTGGATGACCAGTATAGGGTCTTTTATGTAGTTCATCCAGTATGAACCTCTTCAAGTCATCACAATCTGGGATATACAATCTGCTTCGGTAAGTGAGCATACCTCCTTTCGCCATTTGGTAGCTTCCATACTTTATCCCTGCGGGTTCTTACTGCAGGTACAAGGTCACAGTCTAGAATAATGTGTCTGTCTCTTGTGCATTTCTGACTCTTTCTTTGACATCTGTCTTGCAGGAGCTCACCACGGCCAGGTGAATTGTTTTCATGCTTCTGCTAAGGGCATCAACCACCCTATTTTCCTTTCCTCTAATGTGTTTGATTTCGAAATCGAACTCGCTGAGGAGGGCTATCCACCTAGCTTGTCTAGAATTGAGCTTTGGTTGGTCAAACAAATATCACAATCCACAGTGGTCTATCCTAAGTACAAATTTTCTTCCCAGGAGGTAATGCCTCCACATTTTCAAGGCGTGCACTATGAAAACCAACTATAGATCATGGGTCACATAGTTGACTTCGTGATCATTCAATTTTTGGGATTCATATCAGACCACACTTCCTCCTTGCATAAGGACTCCTCCGAGCCCTTCCTTATAGGCATTTGTGCACACAAGGAAGTCAGCTTCGGGATCGACGATCTTCAACACGGGTGCATGGGTCAGTAGATGTTTTAGGGTTTAGAATCTTTCTTCACATTTCTGTGTCCACATGAATTTGGTCCCCTTCCTCTAGAGGGAAGTGATTGGAAAACCAATCTTGGAGAATCCTTTTATAAATATCCTATAGTATCTTACTAATCCCATAAAGGATCTGATATCTAAAACACCCTTTGGGGTAGGCCATTCCACGATAGAACTAATCTTATCAGGGTCTACTGCTACCCCTTCTTCTGATAGGACATGACCCAAGTAATGTATTTGCTTCTGGAAGAAGTCACACTTGCTAAATTTGGCATAGAGCTGATGTTCTCTTAGCACTTGAAGCACAAGCCTAAGGTGTTCCTCGTGTTCTTCTCCATTCTTGGAGTAAATTAATATATCATCAATAAAAACCAACACAAATTTGTCTAGGAATTTGCTGAGTACATTGTTCATCAAGCACATGAAAGTGGCAGGGGCATTGGTTAACCCAAATGGAACTACCACAAACTCATAGTGACCATACCTCGTCCGGAAAACAGTTTTATGGATGTCTTCACCCTTAATTCGGGCTTGATGGTATCTTGACCTCAAGTTGATCTTTGAGAAAATAAACGCACCCCCCAATTGATCGAACATGTCATCGATCCTGGACAAGGGGTACTTGTTCTTTATGGTTACCTTATTGAGTTGTCTATAATCTATACACAGTCTAAGGGTACCGTCCTTCTTTTTCACAAATAGGACTGGTGCTCCCCATGGAGACACGCTGGGTCGGATATAGCCCTTATCCATCATTTCTCTTAATTTCAATTTGAGTTCAACTAACTCGGGTGTGCTCATCCGGTAGGGTGTCCTAGACACCGGCACCACTCCCGGTGCAAGTTCTATCGAGAAGTCTATGTCTCTTCTTAGAGGTAGACTCGATACCTCTTCCGGAAACACATCTCTATATTCTCTCAGGGTAGGGTGATCTTTGAGGCTTGGTTTGTCATCTTCAATAGTTTTCAACACCTGTATTGCATAAAGTGGACATCCTTTTCGACAATAGTTTCTTAGTTGCAGAGCTGATATTTGTCTCACCGAGATAGGTTTTCGGATCCCTTGAAGGGTTATCCTTTTCCCTTCTTTGCTTACACATTCTAAGGTTTTATGGTAATAGTCCAATCTATCTTTATGGGCGGCTAGCCAGTCCATACCAATCAATAGATCATACGATCCCAGGGGTGATATGTTAAGGGTTGCTTGGGTGGAGAATTCACCCAACATTAATTGGCAGGTTGGTATGACCTCTACTACCCTTCTTTTGGTGCCGGTGGCTAACTGTACCAACCATGGCTTGGTAAGTTTTTGTGGCTGTATTTTACACTTATCAACAGCCTTAGGGGCTATATAACTCAAATTTGAACCAGAGTCAATCAAAATAGACACTAGATGATTGGAAATCATACCTTCTATTTCCACCACTGAAGCTTGGTAGCCAACTTGGTTATTATCCAAGGCTGCATAAATTTGTGGCACACTCCTAGCCACATCATTGACGATGGTAGCTTCCTGGATGTTATAAATTCTATGACTATTCTTTTGTCAATGTGAGAAATCTCTCAGTAGATGTTCTTCTCCGCAACCCCAGCAAATTAAAGGTTCTCTCTTTGGGTTATCATTCTTCACTGGTATGGATCCAGAATTTTTATTTCCGTCCAAGGAGGGAAAATTTTGCTGGTGTACACTTCGGCTGGGAAGCTCATTCTTGGGTTCTTCTTATAGTTATTAAATCCTGGGGACTTAATCCCCTTTTTTCTGAAATCTCGAACTATTCTTCTGCTTCTAGCCTTCGTGAGGTTCTGTTCGATGTCAAAGCTATTCATAACAATATCTTGCATAGTATCTTCTAGGGTCTTTGGCTCATCAAATTCAATTCTGTTCTGATAGTCCTTAGGTAGTCCACTAATGAAGCATTGCACCTTTTCCTTTTCTACTTTTATATAAGGTACATACCTCAACAAATCGAGGAATTTGTTGACATATTCTTCTATATTGAGTTGCCCTAGTTTGAGTTCATAAAACTCTTTAGTCTTCTCGTCGAAATATTTTTTCGACAGATACTTCTTCCTGAAGTATTTCTCAAACCGTTCCCAAGACAGGTCTTCTTCATGAATCCCTTTTACATTCTTAAGGTCTTCCCACCAAATGGAAGCCTTTCCGTTCAAGTTGAAGGTAGCCACTCGGGCCTTCAAATTTTCTGAGAAGTCATGGACTCTGAAATACTTCTTTAGTCCAAGCAACCAGGCCTTTGCTTCCTCTCCCTTCTTTATTTCACCGTCAAAGGAGGGTGGTTTGGCCTTCCTAAATTCTTCGAATTTATGACCCTTGAAAAGCTTTTGCTTCTTCTGTTTTCTTCGGGAATAAGAACTAGTTCTGCTGCTAGAAGAGTCCTCCGAACCACCAGCTTCCTTCCTAGATGAATCGTCCGATGCTTGTCCCTTACCTCTAGGATGGAACTTTTACGAGGTGCTCCTCTCAGTGTGGCCACTGATATGACCATGTTTCTGTACTTCAGGTTCATGTTGCTTGTATTTGTAGGTCGGACAAGCTCTGCAGTAAAACTATGTTAATTTTTGTTTGCTTTTCTTGTTCTTTCATCATCCTCTCATTGTCAGCCTTGCAGCTTTGTAATTCGACCATGAGACTCCTCACAGTCTCGGCTAGATCTAGAGGGGTCCCTACTGCCCTTCTTTCATCAGACTCTTCGTCTCTATTGTGGGAGCCCTCCCCCACTTCATGGTGTGTCACCATTCTCTACATCTACAATTTTCCGCGGTTGGTCTTCCGCTTTGTGTGCAAAAGAAAAAATGTTGGTTGTTAGTCAATATTTATATTTATTATAACCAGTACATAATTCATATTTCTTTCACATGCATCCACACAATTGGGAGTTTTCATTCTTAACTTCGTCTTTTGATTTAGGGGGTCAAAATAGAGGGTTACTCCTTTCAGGAGTGCTTTGAACGGAGCTTCTGCGCAACTCGTTCATGAGCCCAAGCAGGCCAAGTGTTGTAACCATGCTCTGATACCACTTTGTAACACACCCACTACCGAATTCGCAATTTGTTTTCGGCCTTTTTCATCTTTTCTCTGATGAACAGAATCCCCAAATCCCTACGGGACCCTATATAGAACCTGCTACCCCTTAATCACACTCATATGATCAGAGGCTATGACCACAGGTCTTATTAGGGAGGTGCTCGTCGGCTTTCGCGATTCAGGAAATCGTGGTGCATGTATTCCCTCTTTCTCTCTTGTCTTTAGAAGGGCCAAAATCTGAAATGGATCTAACCACTTAACACGGTTAACAACGACCCAGGTTAAGTCCAGGTACTCTACACTTTGGGATTTCGCATACCGAGACTTCGGGGGATGCGATGACAAGAGGTTTCGCCTCTGGGTCTCCTGGGAGACGAAACTCCAAAAATGCCAATTCTAAACATGCTTCACTGTTTCAGGGTTTCCTCCATCGGGATTTTGTGGTATGCGACGAGAGGAGGTCTCACACCTGGTTTTCCCAGGAATCGAAACTTCAAATCCTACACACACACACACACACACACACATATATATATGTCGCTCAGCCCATTTCGGGAATTCACAAGCCAGGTTTTCGAGACTAGCGAGCACAAGAAAACTTACCGTTAGATATCCCGGGTGCCGAAATATCGAAGCACCCTGCCTCATCCGCGCTATTATTATTTTATTATTTTGGGGTTTCGTATGCCAGGATTTCGCGTTATAAAACGCCAAGGGGTTCATGCCCTTTGGCACACCGATTTATGCACACTAGGCCATATCGAGAATTCACAAGTCGGGATTTCATGACTTTTGAGTACAAGGGAATACACCTTTGAGTATTCCAATTTCTGAAATGCCGAAATATCGTAACACGTCCACGTGTTGTCCTTTCGGGATTTCACCCATTGGGATTTTGGGACTTGCGAGTACAAGGGAATACACCCTTGAGTATTCCAATTTCTGAAATGCTGAAATATCGTAACATGTTCGCGTGTTGTCCTTTCGGGATTTCACCCATCGGGATTTCGGGACTTGTGAATACAAGGGAATACACCCTTGAGTATTCTAATTTCCAAAATGCTGAAATATCGTAACATGTTTGCGTGTTGTCCTTTCAGGATTTCACCCATCGGGATTTCAGGAATTGCGAGTACAAGGGAATACACCCTTGGGTGTTCCGAGTTCCGAAACACTGAAAAGTCCTAACTCACCCATATGCCGTCATTTCGGGTTTTGGTGAATAGGGGTTTCGGGTCTTGCGAGTACAGGAGAACTCACACTTAGATACCCCAGGTTCCAAAAATCCGAAATGCTTACCGGCCACCACGTGTACTCTACAGTAGGATGGTCCATGCACTTCCATGGGTCTTTGGGATCGATGGTCCCGATTTCTTCGTTACTTGTAAAGGTTAAAAAGGGGTCGAGGCATTATCACCTGCATTCCTTCATTCAATTTTACGGTCATAACAGACATCAGATCCTCCAAAAGGATCTTGTTCATGCATTTAACAAGAGGGAGGGTATCCTGGGTACTAAACCACTGAAAGCTCCCAACTCATCCACATGCTGTCATTTCAGGATTTCGCAAGTCGGGATTTCGGGACTTACGAATGCAAGAGAACTTGCACTTGGGTATTCCAGGTACCGAAATGCCAAAATGTTGAAGTCTACGAGGACCATTCTCCCTTTTGCAAGGTTTTAAGACTTAAACTATAACATCCTCCTTCGAGTCCTCAGGCAATTTTCACCAGGTTTGAAGACCAAACTAGAAGGTCTTCTAGAAGGTAAAGGAGTGGTCTCGAAAGGGTGCCTTCATGGAGAAATCTATCCAAGGCATCAGGTAAGACAAACACTGGAACGAATCTCTCGAGAGCAGACTTGAAAAATCTGTATTAGTTCAATATATATATATATATATATATATATATATATATATATATATATATATA
>JZKD02S1996437.1:39437-51904 GCA_000966675.3 Picea glauca | reverse complement strand
TTAGGTCTTCTTACATCCGCCTTATTCTATTTTATTGAAAGGTCTTATTAATATTGACCTTTATTACATCTGAATACATTGATATACCTATGTGCGGGTTAGGACCTTAACAGAAGAGGAGAATAAGAGTAAAGAAACTATGCCCAATTGCACATTCCCATTGTCCCAACCCTTTAGCCATCCTTGTGCAAAGAGAGATACAAAGCAAAGAAGTTGGAGGACATTTGAAGAGGAGCCCAAGATCAGGATTTGAGCAGTGGTCGGTCTCGACATTGTAAGTTGATTCATTAAAGTTAATAATAAAGAAATGTTTTTCCCATCCCACTATATGAGTTCTTCATAGTTCAGTAAATATATGTTTGAATCTCTAACCCATTTAGTCTATAGGTAAAATGTATGTGTAGTTTGTTGCTTGTTTTGTATGCAGGTCAGCCTTGGAAGGAGAGATTCTAACAAGTGATCAAGCGTGAAGAAGGATCGACATCGAACATATGGAACAAGGTATGTTGGTATAACCATGTATTTGCTGAAAAGAAATGGGGATTAGGTCTGGGGACAAAGGTAGAAAGTAGGTTTCTTTCAGTCATATCTGCATGCATAATATAACCCCATTTGCTAGTCCATAGGGGGATTTCCCACCACAACAGATCTCTCTCTCTTAGCACTTCTCTCTCACAATACAATGATCTCTCCCACACTACTATAGCTAGATCAACAACAATATCATACCAACCCGACCCAAGTCCTCTTGAACTTTATTTATACATTTCAATACCTCACCGACAGCCTTAGGCCAAAACCCAGGTGCCAAAACCCTAGATACCAAAACCCTAGGTGTCTAAAACCCTAGGTCAACTTGACCTGCTTTTCCCGAGATTTTCCAGCCTTTCTTTCCTTCCTTCTCGCGCGGTGCTCCAAAGCATCCAACGGTGGATTTTTCCACTTGTTGAGTTGTCCTTGATCCATCTTCCTTGTTGATTTGTCATCCTTGATCTCCTCATCCCATGGCTTGCAATTTCGTACTTTGCTCCATCTTTTCTGCTCTTTTTCTCACTTCCACCCAATGGCAGTCACTATGTATCCCACGAAGTTATATTTTCACCTTTTCTTCCTTGTTCTCTGCTTCCTTTCATAACCAAGGGCCAACAAGCCCCCAACACTCACCTGTGACTCATCCCAAGGCACTTCATATCTGATCCTTCTGTTCTACTTCGACTTGTAGACTATGCAGTGCAGCCTTTGCTTTCTACTCCATGCCTCTCTTCCTTGTGCAGACTGTCTTTTCTGTGTCTGGTACCCAATTTCAACTGCACCTAGTACCTAGACCCTTTTCTTTATGCTTCTTACTGATAGCTGTGAAGCAGCTAGTTGTCATAATACAACTTCAACCGACTCCCATTCACTAATCCTTCCTTCCATTCTCCATTCAATGTCTTCAATTGCACAGCTCCTCCTTCTGTAACATAAGTGATCTCATATGGACTGAGCCAATGCATTCTAAACTTCCTAGGATGTTTGATGAACTTATTGTCATACACCAATACTAAATCACCTTTATTGAATGCCTTCTTCTTGATGTATCTGTCATGATAGGCCTTCTCTCTTCCCTTCTGAACCTGCTGGTGGAATCCTGCAATAAATTTGTCTTCTTCCAGTTCAACCAACTATGCAAGCCTCTTTTGAATAGCACCAGTATCATGCATACCTGTAAAGGCAACAATTCTTAATCTTGGCACTAAGTATTCCATTGGCACAACAACTTCAAGACCATAAACCAACTTGAAAGGGGTCTGCATTGTTAATTTCTTGCAAGTGGTTCTATAGGCCCAGAGTACCGCAAGTACTCTTAAATCCCAGTCATCCATGTTCACACTGAAAATCTTCGTTAATGTGGTCTCCAAGATATTGTTGAATGCTTCAACTGCCCCATTTTCTTGTGGATGGTAAGGTGTACTCTTCTAATGGTGGGCTGCAAATTCTTTAGTCATGGATTCAACTGTCTTATTGATGAAGTGTGTGCCTTGATCACTCATAAGGATCTTGGGGCATCCAAACCTGGTTATTATGTCATCAAATATAAAATGTGCAGTTGTAGTTTCACTACAGTCCTTTACTACTTTGGCTTCGGCCCATCTGGTTAAGTATTCTATCATAGTAATGATATACCTTGCTCTTGTGTGCTTTCCTGGTGGGTTTATAGGTCCCATGAAGTCAATGGCCCACTTTTCAAATGCTTGTAGGGTCATCTATGGTGCTAATGGAATTTCATCTCATCTGGATAGTTTCCCAATTCTCGGGCATACATCGTAGGCTCTAGCATAATCTTTAGCATATTTGTGTAAGGGAGGCCACCAAAGGCCAGCTCTCAGAAAATTATGCGCAGTTGCTCTCCCTGCGTAATTTCCTTCTGCGATGCCTTCATGAGCTTCTGCAAGGATCAGTGGTTGCTCTGTTTCCATAATGAATCTTCTTAATATCTCATCGGGTACCATATTGTATAGCTGTCCCACTATAAGTGAAAAGTCTACAGCATGCACCACTAGTTGTTTCTTCTAAGAGATGGTATACTCACTCGGTGCCATTCCTGTTGACAGGAACTAGAATATGTCTATGAAGTGGTCATCAATATTGGTAATGGCTAATAGCTATGCATTTGGCAGTTTGTCCTCCAAACTGGTGGGTTCTTCACCATGTTCCAACCTTGATAAGTGGTCAGGGCCTTTATTCATCCTTCCAGGCTTAACTATGATCTCAAAATCATATTCTTGAAACAACAGAATCCATCTGCATATTCGCCCCCCCAACACTGGCTTGTTGACCAGGTACTTCAATGCAGAGTGATCAGTAAACATTTTAAAGTGTCCTCCCAGCAAGTAGTGGCAAAATTTTTGCAACGCATACACCATAGCTAATCCTTCTCTCTCGGTAGTGGTGTAATTAATTTCAGTTGCAGATAGCTTCCTGCTAGCAAAATCTAACGGATGGTCGATATCCCCTTATCTAGTTTGTGCCAACACTGCTCCCAATGCAATAGAATATGCATTGACATGCACATGAAACTCCTTACTCCAATCTGGAAAAAACAGAATAGGCGTGCAGTAATCTTCTTTTGTTTCAGTGTGTCGAAGCTCATCTGGCATTCTTCTGTCCAACTAAACTGATAGCCTTTCTTCAACAGCTTCTCCATAGGTGTTGTAATATGTGCATATCCTTTGATAAAAAATTTGTAGTAGCCAGTATTCCCTAGCGCAGTGTGTAGTTGGTTGACTAACGTCAGAGGTGGCAGATCAACGATAATGGCAATTTTAGATGGATCAACCAACAATCCCTTCTTGCATACAATATGTCCTAATAGTACTCCAAATGGTGAGAAGAAGATGCACTTATTCAAATTCAAATCAATTTGACACTGCCTGCATTTATCCAACATTAGCCTTAGACATTCAATGTGGTTTTTCAACAAACTAAACACAGTCCAGTCATCAAAATATGCTTCTAAAAATTCATGCAAAAATTCTTTGAATGCTTCGACCACCACCCTAGAAAAGATGGTGAGGGAATTAATCAGTTCAAATGGCATTACTTTATATTGGTAGGATCCCCATTCTGTGTAAAATGTGGTCTTGTGGTGGTCCTCCTTGGAAATCCGGATCTGATGGTATCCTAAAAGTCCATCTGTAAAAGAATATACCTCCTGGCCTCCCACGTTGTCCAATACTTCATCAGTGAATGGTGTAGGGAAAGAGTCATGCAAACAGGCATCATTCAACTTCCTGAGATCCACACATATCCTAATTTCTCTTATCTTCTTGTCTTTCACTACCATAGGGATGATCCACTCTGACTCTTCTATAGGTTCAATAATCCATGCTTCCAGCATTCCGTCAAGCTCAATCTTCACTTTTTCCTTGTATTTCGGGTTCAATCTGTAGGGTCTTTTCTTGACTGGCTTCACACTTGGTTTCAAAGGGATCCTCATCTCTCCCATAGGTCCTTTGATACCCTTCGTATCAATGAACTTGGTCGGAAACAAGTCTTGATATTCATGTAGTAACTCTGTAATCTTTTCAATGGTAGCAGCATCCCAATAATCTCTAACATTGGCAAGCTTTGGTGTCTCCTCTATTGATTGGCTAACCAATAAATGGTAGCTCAACTTCTGATCCTTCCACATCTCTTTGTCCTTATGTTTCAGTGATGTTCACCTTCTTGGGATCATCGTCGTCATCGACATTGATGTTGTAGCAGCTCTACAATTTCTAGAGAGACACAGTCCATTCGTCCTCTTCTTGTTCCATAGGGAGGCTAGATGCCTCTTTGAAGACCTTATGTCTCACAATATGCAGTGCTTGATCTACTGATGAATATTCACTTACAAATAAAAAGGTGGTTACAAAATTATGGATCATACCTTCCCAGTCTGCAGTGATGAGGCACAGTTCCGCTTGAAGGTACCAGTTGATAGGGTTCGTATCCAGCGTATTAATGAATTTGTGTACCCACTATTCTTGGGGAATGTCACTCTAGGCCTCTTCACAGCTTCACACATGGTCTTTGGGAAACCTCGACCTATGTATCTCACTTCGCAGCTTTCTACTTGGGCTGAGAACCGCACTCTCATCAAATTTCAGCATTGTGTCCAGTCTGTATTGTTAATTTTGTGTGTCCCCCACCATCTTGCTGGTGTATATTTCATGGCCTCATCCATTGCCAATAGTGTCTGTTGTGATGGTACATTTGATTCAAAGTCTGATAGGAAGGCTTCTAAAGGATTCAGACCATCAAATGTGGGTAAGTTACGCATTGTTGTGTCGATCTAGCAAACATCTCTGGTTAAGATAGCACATTGTCTTGTAGATACTTCATATATCTTATTCTTCCAATTCTCTAGTGCTTCTTCTAAGTCTGATGAGCATGTGTTGTCACTTCGCCAGCTTAGATTCCCATCAGCTATAGGGTTAATGTAATCCTATTGTCTGGATGTTAGTTTGTAGATGTTTTCCAATTCGTATACGTGGTCTTCTTTTCTGATGGGCTTTGTGTATCGCGGACCTTCATCTGGATCTAAGGGTGAAATGACCCGAAGGCCATCTCTTTCAAAGGTCATATGTATTTTATTCAAATCAACTACAGTGGAATTTTTAAAGGCCCAATCAATTCCTAACAGCGCAAGGTAAGGGAAACTGTCATCCACTATCTCAATTACCTCAAAATATGCAAATGTTCTTACCCCGTTGATGTCCACAGGGACATGCTCCAATCATACAAATGGGTTGATATATTTATGATTAGCCATCCTAAGTCTGATAGGGGAATAGATCAACATTGGTTTTCCCATTAGTGCCCAAGTTTGCTTCGTCATGACATTGACCTTCGACCCTAAGTCGAGGACCAAATAGTCTATATCATATTCTCCTATTTGAGCATTCAAGTGTAATTCTTTATTTGTCCTTCTCTTCTTACCAATTTGGTGTACTACCCTATTCAGTAAGGGGTCTATATTTCCTAGCTCGTACTGCCTGATTAAGTTCTATAGCTCTTGCACAAAATTTTCATCCTGAATCAACTTAATACAAGTGTATAAAAATTCGATGAGCTTACTTACCTCTTTTCCTTCTTTTGGCGAAATCGACTGATAAAATGCCTGAGGCATCCCATATTCTCTTATTTTTGGTCATTTCTTTGAGGAAGAACCTTGATCTACTTTGAACTCTTGCCTTTATTCCTCAAATATTTGTCTTTCTTTCTTCACATAAAAATATTGGGTCTTCTCTATAGCTTTCCCGATACCTGAGTCTTTTGCGATATTTCCTTGGGTCATTTTATCCTCTTCTGTAGCAGCACCTCCTCAAGTAATAACATTGACTCTAGGGTTTTCTCCACAAGGTTCAACATATATTAGTTGTACTTGTGGATTCTGCTGGGGTCCTCGTCTTTCCTAAATCTTAGCTAGTAGCACAGGGCAGTCCTCAATGACATGCTCGAAGGAGTTGCAATAAATGCAAGTGGTGCAAGGGTTCTGACATTCCCTTTCTATATTTCCTGGCTACACACAGTTATAATATATTATCTGTCCTCGGCATTGGCCCATACCTCCTCCTCTTCCTCGTCCTCTGAATCCACCGCGAGGATTGAATTTTCCTCTTCCTGGGGAGTTATACTGCGTAGTGTTTCCTTCTTGATGTACGTCACCTTGGATCTTATATATGTCTCTTGACCTCTCATGGATGAGATCATAATCCCTACAGTCCCTGTCATCATGTCCTATGTATTTACAGAATGTATAGTACAGATTTGTAGGTGTTTGGACATACTTTTGCATGTAGTAGCACTCACTAGTACGATGTTTGTTTATGCATACCTTGCACCAAATTAAGGTGACTTGTTTCAAGGGTCTCGAAGCTCCAGAAGCCAATTATTCATTGAATAGAGGGAAATGTTCCTTGTCATGACCTTCTGATCTTCATCTGACACGCCAGATGTCATCTCTTTTGTCTTTTCCCTTGTCTTTCTTCATGTCTTCCACCTGTAGAGACAAACTAGTTAGTTGACTCATGATCTAGCTCATACATGAGTTGGATTCTCCCATAGGGGCTGATTCAAGCTTCATGGTGATCTCGAATGCTTTTGCCTACGAAGAAATATTATTTTGCATCAGGGGAACTCTGATATGTGGTAAAAGGGCAGCGATATGTGGTAAATGGAATTCTTTGTTCTGCTCATCTGGGATCTTAAAGGTCAATCTTCCTGTTAGGGTCTTGAATCTATTATCGAACTCCCAAACAGGTTCGGCTACCTTTTTCTTGATCTCTTTCAGCTCTGTAATACATTGGGACTCCGACTTAGGTTTCTTAAACTCTGTAATCAACACGTTCTTGATTTCATTCAGTGGCTTAGGTTGTGCAAGTCATTGGACAAGCTTCATGTACCAACTCAATGTGCGATCCTCAGTGTAGTGCTAAACTAGTTTCTTTTTACAGCTTCATCTATGACATTCTTAATGTTCCATACAGCCTCACACAAGAACCAGTGTTGATCAAGATTTTCATATCCATCTCCTCTAAATATAGGGAGCCTCATCTCATCCGCCATGGAGCTGCCTAGGTTTCATGTCTGAGTAGATGTTGAACTACTAGTAATAGTACTCTGTGGAATATGGTGATTCTGACTATTCTGATTACTTAGCACGGTTGAGGAAATAGGAGGGTTAATAGTACTTACTTCAGTGGTCTGCGTAGTTCCTGAGGTTTCTAGCTCATTCCGACAAAGTTCTTTAGCTTCCCCTTCTTCTCTTCTGGTGGGTTCTGAATGTTCTTTATCTGTCAGATCTGCCTCTTCTCCACTGTAGAAACCCTCTTCCCCATAGTTTTTCTTAAACAGGTTCTCAAGGTGAACCCCTCTCAATACTATTTTACTGCATGTATGTCCAGATTTTGTGTCACTTTCATTGTTCGAATTCATGAACATTAGCCTTTTCAAATCCTCTCAATCTACTATATCTTCAAGATGTTCTTCTCATGCAACAACATCTTGAATCTCAACTTCAGTGATTGCAAAAATTTTCCTCTGGGTCCTTTAAAGAAATATATTTAAGCTTGGTTGTATAACTGTACTCTGTCAACAGCAAAATCGGTGATATACCCTCCAATGGTACTATCAAACCAGTGATCTATTGCTCTGGATACAACGTTATCAAATCTTTTGACCTTCTTGATCAACTTTGACGTCCAAACCACAGGAGATCTAGATCAGATCTCTAACTGGGTATCTGCTAGTCTAGCTAGCCATTCATATAGCTCCTAGTGGATTCCTCCAAAGAATATCTCGTGTATATCGATAAAGATATATTTCTCCAACCAATCCTCTGTTCTAAGATTAGGGTTCTTGTTCTGGGCTTCAGCGAAGTCCTTCTCTTGATCCTCTATCCACTTTTGAGTCTATGTCTTCGATGGAAAACACCTTGACATTCCCTCAAGAAGATTCATGTCCCGGCAATGAAACCATTTGTTGGCACAGGGGCAGACCCAAGGTTCACTCCAAGAGAGCACCAACAAGCCCTAGCTATTGGCCCTTTCGGAAACACCTGTGAAGCAGATGCAGTATCACCCGAAGCAGCGACGAGGGAGTTGCAGGACAGATATGTCTACAACCAGGGGAATATCAAGTGGATCTAGTACAACAGCAACACAACATGCATCTATCACTTATTAAGCTAGATCTATCATGCACAGCTATAGATCTGATCTAACACAGCAATGAAAATAACAACATAACATCAACATAGATCAAAGTACCAATCACACACACAACACAAAATATACATGGTTCACCCTCTCTCTAGGGCTATGTCCATAGAACTATGCTTATGATTTATTAAGATAAAGCATACAGTTATTGTCTATGCTCTCAACTAGCAGATCTTCCTTCTCTTCTCTCTTTCTCTCCCCTTCCTGCACACTCAGCTGTAGGACTTGACCTTCGCACACAACTGAAGATCTTACAATACCAGAAGGCTCTCTCTCTCTTAGCACTTCTTTCTCACAATACAATTATCTCTCCCACACTACTATAGCTAGATCAACAACAATATCGTACCAACTCGACCCAGGTCCTCTTGACCTTTATTTATTCATTACAATACCTCACCGACAACCTTATGCCGAAACCTAGGTGCCAAAACCCTAGATACCAAAACCCTAGGTGTCTAAAACCCTAGGTCAACTTGACCCACTTTTTCCAGGGCTTCACCAGCCTGTCTTTCCTTCCTTCTCGCGCGATGCTCCAAAGCATCCAACAGTGGTTTTTTTCGCTTGTTGAGTTGTCCTCGATCCATCTTCCTTTTTGATATGTCATCCTTGATCTCCTCATCCCACGGCTTGCATTTACGTACTTCACTCCATCTTTTTTTCTCTTTTTCTCACTTCGACCCAGTGACAGTCACTGTGTATCCCGCAAAGTTCACTTTTCACCTTTTCTTCATTGTTCTCTACTTCCTTCCATAACCAAAGGCTAACAGAGACATGTGTCAAATGTGACAACACTGCAACTCCAAAAATTTTATAGGGAATATGATAGTATATGGACGCAACAACGGTAGCATCTTGGGTGGGTCTCCTCGAAAAAAATGTTAGAGGTGTGTTAAAATGCAGATGGGAGATTTGGTACATGTATGAAGTGAAAAACATAGGTTCAACTATAGTGAGAAGCAGGGCATCAAACCAATAGTACTTGCTTGGGAGTCAATGGGAAAGGCCAACAAATGAGGAGAGTGAAGTATGAGTCTATTTGATACAAATCCAAACTAAAATGACTCCCAATACTGACGTGAGTGAGTGGAATGGGTGCCATAATGAAAATGGCACTAAACCGGTGCAACACATTATAGGAAGGCATTGTCATTGAATGCATGCATGGGAAAATAGAATGCACTAATGCACCAACATCCAAAAGGGGTGATCATAAGGTGAAATGGGTTGGAAAAGGGTTCATGTGCAATGATACAAGAACAATCATAAGACTATATGTCAATTTGGAATATCCCTAATCAAAGTAATTATGATCATCAAACCAAACAAAAGTACAATAAAACTAATCCAAGGTTGGGGATGTGTGTGTAATATTAAACTATGCAACAACCTACTAGGGACAAGGGAGGTCAAGGAACAAAGAGTTCCCAAATGGGGCACTCCTACTAAGGAGGGTATGTAATGAGGAGTTCCCAAAGGAGGCATTCTCGTGAAGGATTCCATGGAATCGGAAATTGACAAAGGAAGCACTCCCACCAAGGAGGTCAGGGAACAAGGAGTTCTTAAGGCTGGCATTCTTACTAAGGAGGATAGAGAACAAAGAGTTAACAAAGGAGGTTCTCCTACTAAGGATTTCAAGGAATGAGGAGTTCTTGAAGGAGTTGTTCTTTCTAGGGAGGATAGGAATGAGGAGTTTGTTGATTAATGATGGTTGTCATTGATGTCAACCCTTAAAGAAATCTTTGTGGCACAAAGGTTGGGTAATGGACCCAAGAGTGTTTGATGTAAAGATGACTCATTATTGTCTTGTCATGGTTGATAATAAGTAGAAATGGATGAACTCCAAAGTGGTCCCCTTATGGTGAAAGCCCTCACGGGAAGATGCTTTGTTGATTGAGTTATCCTAGAAGTATGGTTAGAGAACCCATGCTTATTTGTGGAATAATGAGATGAACGCCAGTGAATTTTTTTAGTGAACTATCCTATATGGATATTTCTTGTCATTACATTTTCGATAGTATGTGCAACGTCACATAACTCCTCACGGTTAGAGAGTTATGGCCATGAGAAGTTGGAGAACCCAGGTTTGGGTAATGGACCCAAGTTTGTTTGATGGATAATGGTATGTGTTCTGATATATTTTTAGGTAATACTATTATTTATGGATAGTACATTTCATTCCATTTCTGGTGTTATTTGGAAGGTCACATAACTCCTCACGGTTTGAGAGTTATGGCCTTATGAAGTTGGAGGATCCTCATATGTCATCTAGAAGCCCCAAAAGGTCAAAGTAGTCAAAGTGGTTTAAGAGATTTTAAAAGGTAAATAATAAAGTGAAGTGATGAGTGTACTATAATTCAAAGTGAATACAAAATAAATTAATTCACTAATAAATTTAATAGAGAAATTAGAAGTGGGTTAACCCTAAAATAAGGAAAGTGGGCAAAGTGACCTAGAAGATGTTTTTAAGCTACTTGGAGAGTATAAATAAGAGGCAAGGCTCTCTCATTTAAGAAACACTTGAGAATATTGAATACCTATGGGTGTATGAGATAACCAAAGGATATATAAGTCTAATTTCTGAGGAAAGTGAAGAAAAGAAGGCCGGAATTCAAGGAAGGATAAAAAAATTTGATGATGCTTTCTAAGGTATGTTTTTTTCAGGTCATCTCACCATTTTTGTAATAAAAAAAATTATGTAATTATTCAGAACATGAAATTGTTATTTCATTGAGGAAACATATCCAAGTATCTATGTTAAAAAATTCATCTTGTGGATCATTGTATTTTTGGAGTTACACTCTGTGGAAAATAGGGTTTGTCGCTAGTCCTGAAACTAGTCAAAAACAAGTGTTTCGGGTAAAAACATCATAACTTATTCATAACCGATCCAAATTCCATAAGAAAATATGTGTTGGTTATATTACATTATGTAGTATGTTGTGTAACATTTTAATATCAATTCAACAAATATTTTGTGCGGGGCACGCTCTACAAGTTCTCTCTCTAGAATAAGTTAGAGTTCAGCAAGGTGTGACATTTTTCCATAACTCCTTTTCTGAGAGGTTACAAGTAGTGACACCTGGAGAAATTTCATAAAAAACACTAAATAAAATTGTGTATTAGTTTCATATCTTTATTCATTATAGGTACAAAGTTATGATTATTTCAAGTTAGGGTTGTTGACTAATCCAAAACTAGTCTTGTGAGACTAAAGAAACATTTGATGAAAAAGATAGTCTCTTGTTGTTAAAGTTGAGGAAGGTTTTCAGGTATGTGATAATGTACACCAATTCTATTACAGAGTTACAAATAATATTTGGATAATGAAATTGATGAGGTCTTTTGGTTGAGGTATAAGTTGGGTACATGGTTGAGACAAGTAGTTGATGAGTTGGCACATACATGAGGTGTATAGTTGATGATGTTGGTACATATTAATGAGTCATAGTTAATGAGTACTTGACACATGATTGGTACATACTTGGCACATGGTTGGTTTTACTTTTTTATGGTACAGGTTGATTGCAAATTGTTTGGTACAGGTTGGTGCATGGTTGATGTACTTGTTTATGGTACAGGTTGATTACAGGTTGAGGTACAGGTTGATGCATGGTTGATGCATGGTTCATGTTTATTGGTACATTTTTACAGTGGTATATCTCATAGTGACAGTGTGACAGTGGTTCCATCATTCTACTTCTACTTCAGGGCAGTTGGACGGGGTAAGGACAGGTGGTTGTAGCCACCTTCCAGTTTTAGCCGGAGAACATAGGGGATTTTAGCCTCCTTCTGGTTGTACCCAGAGAATTGGGGAGTTGGAGATTCCCTTAGGTTGTAGCATGAGAAACTAGGGGATTGGAGCCTCCTTCCAATTGCAGCTGGAAAACAAAGGAAGTTGGTGCTTCCAATGAATGTAATTCTTCAAGACATATAAGATAAATCATTTTGTGGTTTTTCTCCCAATTTGGGTTTCCACGTAAAACATTGGTGTACTGTGTATGTGTGTGATTGTTCATTTCTTATTGCTCATTATTTTATAATAATTCTACATTGATAAAACACTTGGATTATTTGGAGAAAAAGGATTATAATTACGCTATTATTGATTCACCCCCCCTCTCAGTAATCCAACAATTGGTATCAGAGCAAGTTCCTTCAGAAATCAGTTTAACCACTGAAAGGTAGATCATGGAGAGTACCAACTCATATAAAAATGGA
>JZKD02S1996437.1:23400-34397 GCA_000966675.3 Picea glauca | reverse complement strand
TAAGGAAAGTGGGCAAAGTGACCTAGAAGATGTTTTTAAGGAAGCTACTTGGAGAGTATAAATAAGAGGCAAGGCTCTCTCATTTAAGAAACACTTGAGAATATTGAATACCTATGGGTTTCTGAGGTAACCAAAGGATATATAAGTCGAATTTCTGAGGAAAGTGAAGAAAAGAAGTCCGGAATTCAAGGAAGGATAAATTCTTTTGATGATGCTTTCTAAGGTTTTTTTTTTTTTCAGTTCATCTCACCATTTTCGCAATAAAAAAATTTATGTAATGATTCAGAACATGAAATTGATATTACATTGAGGAAACATATCCATGTATCTTTGTTAAAAAATTCAGCTTGTGCTTCATTTTATTTTTGGAGTTACACTCCGTGGAAAATAGGGTTTGTGTCTAGTCCTAAAACTAGTCAAAAATAGGTGTTTCGGGTAAAAATGTCATAACTTCTTCATAACAGATCCAAATTCCATAAGACCAAATGTTTTGGTTACATTACAGTATTTAGTATGTTTTGTAACAGTTTCATATCAATTCAACAAATATTTTTTGCGGGGCACGCTCTACAAGGTCGCTCTCTAGAATAAGCCAAAATTCAGCAAGGTGTGTCATTTTTGCCATAACTTCTTTTCTGAGAGGTTCCAAGTAGTGAAACCTGGAGGAATTGCATAAAACACATTGAATAAAATTTTGTATCAGTTTCCAATCTTTATTCATTATAGGTACAAAGTTATGATCATTTCAAGTTAGGTTTTTTGACTAATCCAAAACTAGTCTTGTGAGACTAAAGAAACGTTTGATGAAAATGCTAGTCTTTTGTTGTTAAAGTTAAGGAAGGTTTTCAGGTATGTGATCATATACATAAGTTCTATTACAAAGTTACAAATTTGTTGGCAGCCATTTTTTATTTTTATCTTTTCCTTACAAGCTTCCCACACAAGGGTTTTGAACCTCAATACTCGTCGCAATTCTTTAAAACAAAACGACACGATTATCTTGCGCATTTGCACACCTGCTTTTCGTTTTCAATTTCACAACTGCAAGCATGAAAACCTTGAGTTGGAACTCATTGTTCATGGCATTAAAATCGTCACTAGATTATTACCAATACTCTTGTTCATGTGATCATTTCACCTCTAACTCAATAATGGTCATACAGTTGGCAAGACACCAAACCTTTACTCACTTTGCATTTTTGTTAATATGGTTTCAATTTATAAGTTCATGATGCAATGATTTTTGGTGTCTTTGATTAAATCCTTGGTGCAATGGTTTCATAGAACGCATTATTTTTATGATTAAATCTTTGGTGCAATATTTGACATGTCGTTTTGTTTTAAATCATACACATACTATTGTTGATTTAACATATGGACCAATTGTTGGTTATCAACACTATGGTTTTCAAATAGTTATTTGATATTGGGTCAAAATCTTTTGGTTATGTATGTTATGGATTTCGATGAGTATATGAATAATCCATTTGATATTTGGTGTACAAAGCTTTGGATTGTGATGTGAATGATTTGAATTACCAAGGCGTCGTCGATTGTACATGTCAAAATGAATGTTTTGCATGGTTTCAATTCATTCCACCACCCTCGCACGCATAGGCATTAACACCTTGTTGGCAGCCAATTCACATTTTTCTACTGTCCTTATAAGCTGCCTACACCAGTGTGTTGCAAACCTTGATTTTCGACGCAATTCTCAAATAAAACGACACTTTTATTTTTGCGCTATTTTCACACTTACCTTTCTTCTTGTTTTCACGACTGCAAGCGTGAAAACTTGGTTTTCGAAGTCACATTAAAATCATCACTAAATTGTTGTAATCATTCTTGTCGATATGCCCATTGTGTTTCCAATTTACTTATCACTATTCATTTGACAAGACTCCAAGATCCTTATTCATTTGGCATTTTTATATATGACTTCGTTTTACAAGATTGGGGTGATATTCTTTTAATCAAGTGGTTTGATTTATATGTTCTTTGATTGATTCACTTGGCATATTGACTTCTTAAAAACACATTTGTGTTGTGGCAAAACCCTTGGTATAAATCATTTTATACAACACACAGTTCATATGGTCAAACCCATGGTATGATTGTGTTTATTGCTTTGGTTTTGAAACTAAAACTATGGTTTGTGCAAATTTTTAATCCACTTACCATATATCCATTGGTTGATTGAAATGGCATAGTTTTTAACACATATGCATTGTGATATGCATAGCTAAAAGCGTCGGCGGTTGTATTGTGGGTAATCAATGTTCTGCATGGGCTGAAATAGATCCACCACCTTCGCACATTCTGTCATAAATGATTTCCCCCTATCCCGGGTCACTCCTGGTGTTTTCAGGTAAGCCTGAGAGCATTCTACCCCTACGTTTACTATGTTCAAACCCTAACCCCTACACCCTACTCACCGTGTGCTCCTCTCAATGGCAGCGGTGGTGCGAATAGAGCCGAACGGTAGTCAAGCTCTGTTATTGTTCGATAATGCCCATAAGGATTTAGAGGACAATGGTTGGCTGGTGTTTATACAGAGGTTCGAGGGCTTCAACCTCACGGTTGCACAGCAATTATCCCTTACCTTTGATGGGTGTAGGGATAAAGTAGGTGACATTCAGCTTGAACTCAATGAAGAATTCATAAGCTCTGCCACAGGATTAGCAGCCACAGGCCAACGATGGTTTAAGAACTCCAAATTTGATGAAGTATCGTGGCGTTTGCTATTCGTATCACGAAAGGTTACATTCTGTGAAAAATGTATGCCTATTTCCACACTTAAACCCAGGTGGCATGATCTTTTGATAATGGTTAAACAATTTGTGACCTGTGAAGGTCGGTATGGATTGGTTTTTCTTTATCACCTTCGACTGTTAATGAATTTCATGGGCTATCCATTGAACATGCCATTTTACTTCCTGTGTAGTCTTTACAAAATGGATAAGAGGTTCAAACATGAGAAGGCTGATAACAGCTTGTTTCACCATGGCTTGATTAGACTCATCATCGTTCACCATTTGAGCCTTCATGGCGATAATTGGCAAGCCTTTTTGTCTCGAAATGGCTTTGTTGATTAAGAGTCTGTCCAAATTGATAAGGTCATGGTTAGTGAGACTAAGTTTGGGCCACCCGTGCCATTTCATGCCCTTCTACCCTCAGTATGCCCTGACATTGACCTACCCAACATCATAACAGGCAAGGTTGAGGCTGTTAAGAAGCCTATGAGTAAGAAGGTCAAGGGTAATCCTATTGTCGATAGCAAGGGTAAAAAGAATGCTCAATTAATATCGAGACTGGCCTGGAATAAACCTAAGACAAATGCTTATCAAAAGCCCATAGTTATGAGCGAAGACTCAGACTCTGATATCGAGCGCTTCCTAGCTAGTGAGTACCCTTATTCCCATGGTCTATGCTCCGAGCAACCCTATGACTTTGTTTCTAATTTTATCCCATGCCTAAAGAACAATCCTAACTACCCAGGAATCAAGTTGCAAAATGAAACCCTCGATGATTTAAGCAAACCCTCGATTGTTATGTCAAAACCCGAACAGACATCATGCATCCAATGCAATGTGTGGTTAGAGTGATACTATACCGACGTTCCCTTGTTACAATCGAAGATTAAATCTTTAGAGAACCAAGTTACAGTGATGTCAAGAGAAAGAGAAAAACTTCAAGCTGTTGACAAGAAACAGAAAACCACTGGTTCAATCGTCTTTAGGAATGTCGAATCGGCGACAGCCTTCGTCAATTCCAAACTATCATGACCGAGCTGTTTTCTGATTATCTAGGTATGAATTTCGATATCATTTTTGTTTTATGAATTGTTTGGATTAATATAATGAATTGGGTTTTGGTTTTCGATTAGTTATGTTCATTATTTGAAATGATTTTGTCATAGTTTGATTATCAAAAACGGTTATGTTGTGGATCCTGTACACTAGATTCATTTTACTAAAGTTGAGTATGGTTATGATTTGGGTATGTGATTTTGTCGCGCCCAGCTTAGTAGAAGCGATGGATTGGTTTTGACTTGATGTGGTTCGTTTTAGAAAAATTCTGTTAGTTTGAATTAATGTGATTAATGAGGTTTTGATTGCATATGACCTGTATAAGAGATTTTTGTGCTAAAATCATAGCACGGATATGTTTTGATTTGGTATGATTTCGTTGTGGTTGGATTCTATCGGCTCTGTTTTAGTTCTTATGGTTTGATTTTGGAACGATTTCATGGACTTGAATTGGTATGATCCTCTATATGTTTTATGCGTCATTATTAGTGACTAGGATGATAAATACGATGTAATATAATAAACTCAAAATAACATTGTTGACTTTAGCCAGGAACGACTCTGTTTTGTATTAAATCGATATTTCCGTTTGGCTTCTGGGTACATTCGACCGTGCTGGAGATCTATTTGCTAAAATCATGGAAACAGTGTTAATTCATAATGATTCCATTGCCCCAAACCGTTTCGATTCATTCCTTTTTGATTGGATCTACAAGTGGCACGATTAGCATGATTGTTTGTATATATTTAATACAGTTATATCAATTTGAAAAACGAACATGTTGATTTCGTTTGGATACGACAATGATCTTGTTGATGGCTGAAGAAACTATTTGTGTTGATTTCAATTGGTTATGAAAACGATTTCATCGCTATCGAGTTATCCAATACGATTCTGTTTACCCGAAATTGTGATAACAAATGGAACAGAGTACATGCATCTCTGTAATCATTCAATTGATCATAATCTTGTTTGCTCTCAAATTAGCATAACAATTTTGATTTAAATGATTCGTTTGGCTTTCAAATAGAAATTAGATAATTGTTTAGTAGTTTGAATTTAATTCTTTGAGTTTTGAATTGATTTTCAAACGATTCTGTGTTAAATTTAGACCAGCTACAGAATCGCAAGATTCTGTAGCTAGTCTTTAAAATTAGATTTTTATCAATTTTATCTAAAAGATATCCTTTTAACTTGTCTATTTTTGTCCTCTCTCAGGTACATACGAATTGCAGTGATTAAATGGGCATGTTGTGACAGTTTATAAGATACTTTAGATTTGTTTTTGTCTTAGGTGGTTAGCTTAAGTCAGAAACTTGGGATATTTTCCCAGATTTGTGTAAACTGCTTTGATAATTCCCACAGGGATGTTTTACCCTGTGGGAGGTCTTTAAATACTTGTCATGTTTTGTAATAACTCATCATCCTCATTGTGGGAGAACCAGACTATGGATTTATGATACAGACTAAGATGAAAGTTGATGTCTTGTAACAGCTTTCGCTTTCAATATATCAAACTTTTGTTTCAAGTTTTATTCATATCATTTTGCAGTCGATTATAGACTACTTTAGTATCGTAATCTATTGTAGGTTGATGTGACTTGATTAATGTGCAATCTATATCTGATCTCTCTCTTATTTAAAAAATACAACAATTAATTTGTTTCACTTAACGTATCACAGATTTCTCTTCTTCATTGACTTAATCATTTTGTACAAATCCTTGCACGCAGATTTATCTAAATGTTATAATTTGTAAATTAAAAGATTGTTGTAACTTTTATGTCTTGTTTGTTCTGTTATTGATATTCAAAAGAGCATTGTTGCTTACTGTTTACTAGAGGCTTGCAGAGGATTGATGCGGGTTTCCTCCCATCAAATAGCTGAACTGGATTCATTACACAGGACAAATTGGAAAGCGTTATCATAGGTTAGCTTATTAGTATAATTTAATTAGTTTAGATAGATATATGCATATTTTAGATTTGTAGTTAGAGTTATCATTTTTATTTAGATTAGTTTATTAGTTTAGTTTTCATTTGTTTTTCTAGGACTTAGATCGGCCAACGGAGCCGCTAAACCTGTCAGGGTGGGTTATCCCAAATGGATTGGGTTATTTAGACAACCCCGGACTGGATCCACTCTTCCAGTTGATGGACGATCAATTTCGCCCGTCAACACACCTGCCTTGCATCTCGGGCTACCTCTGCTTGTTTTGAGAAAAATGTGGGAGTTGGTCCTGTGTCTACCCTGTCCAACCCCCTCACCATTTACCCTATTGACTGTGTGTTCTCTCCTATGGCTCCTATAGTGCGCATAGAACCCAATGGCATCCAAATGTTGTTGTTATTTGATAACGCTCGTGAGGACCTGGAGAGTAATGGCTGGTTAGTTTTCATCCAAAAATTTGAGGGTTTCAACCTCGCAGTCGCTCAGCAGTTTTCCCTCACATTTTATGGATGCAGGGCCAAAGTTGGAGACATCCAACTCGAATTGAACGAAGAATTCTTCAGCTCAACCATGGGTTTGCCAGATAAAGGGCAGAGGTGGTTTAAGAATTCGAAGGTGGATGAAGTGCCATGGCCGCTCCTTTTTACCTCAAGAAAAATTATCAATTGTGAGAAAGGTATGCCAGTCACAGCCCTTAAGTCTAGGTGGCATGATTTATTGGCCATTATTAAGCAATTTGTTACTTGCGAAGGTAGATATGGTTTAGTGTTTCTTTACTATCTCCGGATGCTTATGAATTTCATAGATTTCCCTTTGAATATGCCTCACTACCTCCTACACAGTCTGTATAAAATGGCTAAATGATTTAAGAGGGAAAAGGATGACTCCAGCCTCTTCCATCACTGTTTGATTAAAATCGTTATTTTTCACCAGTTGAGGTTGAGTGGTGATTGTTGGGAAGTTTTATTATTGAGGAATGTCTTTTCAACTCCTAAATGTGGTCAAGTGGACAAGACTGTGGTCATCAAAACCCTTGTCGAGCCTATTGTGCCACCTCCTACACTCTTACCTGCTGTCGAACCCTCGACCTACCCCAACGATGACCCCCCCGACACCATGCCTGACTCATGTTTAAAATATAGTGCTAATCATGTTAAGAGGCCTGCAAGAAAGAAGGGCAAGGGCAATACCAATGTCAATAGCAAGGGTAAGAAGACTGCATGATGGGTATCTAGGTGTGCTCGTAATAAGCCCAAACAAAACAAAGACCAGAAGCCTATTGTTTTGAGTGAAGATTTGGATTCTGAGATTGAGAAATTTCTTACCGAGGAGTACCCATACTCTCACGGCCTGTGTTCTGTCAAACCCTACGACTACGTTTCCAACCTCCCGTCGTGCCTTAAGGATGACCCTAACTTCCCCGGGATCAAGTTTGACAGTGGAACCCCTGGTAATTTAAAATATCACTCACCTGTAGTGACTTGGCCCGATCAATCACAGTGCACTGAATGCAACTCTTGGCTCAAACGATACTATACAGATGTCCCTCTGTTGCAATCCCGAATCAAGTCCTTGGAGGACCGGGTGACTTTGTTGTTTAAGGAAAATGATAGACTGCAAGCTAACGATAAGAGGCAAAAGACCACAGGTTCGATCATGTTCAAAAATGTTGAGGCAGCCAATGCCATTGTTAATTCAAAGTTAGCTTGACCAAATCGTATCCCTACAGCCAAGGTATGATATTTCAACAATGATTCTAGAATGATTTCGTTTGTTTCGAATTAGCATAAGCGATTTTGTTGTTTTTGAATTAGCATGAACGATTGTGTTTGCATTGAATTAGTATAAAAGATTTGTTTGATAAATCGAATATAGTTTTGTTTTGATTGAATTGATTCAATACGATTTCATTTTTTTTGAATTGGCATAAAAGATTTGGTTTTTTTTAGCAAGAATGATTTGTTTGTTTTGAACTAGTAATAAAGGACCTGTTTGATTCACCGCATACATTTTTGTTACCATTTGGATTAATTTAAAACGATTTTGTTTATAAATATGACCAGCTACAGAATCGTGAGATTCTTTAGCTAGTCATAAAATTTGGATTTTTGTTGATTTTACAACTAAACACTATCTAAAATTGTTTATTCTTGTCCATCTACAGGTACACACGAATTTCAATGGGAATTGGATCTGTTGTGGCAGTGTAGAACATGCTTTTGTTACATAGTTTTGGTTTAGGTTGTTAGTCTTAGTTAGAAATAGAGATTTGGGAGATTGTTCCCATATCTTTTGCAAACAGTTTTGATGATTTCCACAGGGAATGTTTCACCCTATGGCCTTTATATGCTTATTATTTTTTGTAAACAACCCATCACTGTTGGGAGAACAGAGACTATGGACTTATGATTATACAGACTCGAATGAAAGTGGATTTGTTGTACGGCTTTAGCTTCAATTTATCTTGCTTTTGTTCAAGTCTTTTGTGCATTTTAATTTGTAATCAAATTATTGACTACTTTAGATATCAAGATTTGTTACGGGTTGATGCGATATGATTTAAATTCTGTCCATATTTGATGTATCTCATTTCACTTACAACAATTATTCTGTTTTAATTTAATGAAAATAAGGTTTATCTTCTTTGTTAAATGAGAAGCTATGTACAAATCTTCGCACTGGGATTTATCTAAATGTGATGATTTGTAAACTATAAAATTGTTGTTGTTGTATCTCTTGTTTGTTCTTCCGTTAGCAATTCTGAGGCGTTGTTGCTTCGTGTTTACGCGAAGTATTGGAGAATTTGATGTGGGTTTACCTCATCAAACAATGAACGCAGATGCTTATGCACAAGAAAAGTATGAAGCGATAATTTCAGGTTAGTCTATTTTATTTTAATAGTTTTATTAATATAAGGATTCACTGTAGTTTAGATAGATATATAATATAGATTGTTGTTTTTATTACTTAGTTAGATAGTTGTTATTTCATTTCTTAGCACAGATTACTATTCTTATTACTTAGTTAGATAGTTGTCAATTTACTTCCTGTTTATAAAAGTTTAAAAAATCAAAAAATATTGAACAATAGGTTCACTGTCAATTCATACATGATTTTCGCAGGTTTTCGATTAAAAATTTGCAATTTGTGAATACTCTACATATCATAGAAATATAAATATATCTAGGGATGATTTTAAGGATGGAAATTTGTTTTAAAATGTAAAAACCTTGGCGAATCTTACTAATCCTTCATATGCCAACTATAAACGTTTAGCGATATTTTTGTAAAAATAATAAAATTTATAAGGATTTTATATAGTTTTTATAAAATTTTGGCGATTTTTAAGGTAAAATAATTTTATCCTATAGAATTTGGGCGAATAATTTTTAAAATACCGAATCTCGTTTTTGGAAAAAACCATGGAAAATTAGCCCATGAGCGAAATTTAGCCCCTAAAATCATCCATGAATATATCTAGGCATTGTATATTTAATAAATAAAATTATTTTTCTATTAGTTAGCGAACTGTGAATATATATTAGACCTGTATATAATTTGCAGTAGTTGTTTTTCACTTAGATTAGTTTCATTAGCTTAGTTTTTCTTTTGTTTTCCTAGGACTTAGATTTTCCAACGGAGCCGCTAAACCCGTCGGAGTGGATTATTCCAAACGGCTTGGGTTATTTAGACAACCCCGGACTGAATCCACCCCTCCAGTTGACAAGCGATCAATTTCGCCCATCAAAAAATGGCACTAGAAGGAGGGTCGACTGACAAGCTGGCCTTGTAGGAGCCTTTATTTTAAATGTATTCAATTCCCCCATGGCTCCCCAAATCATTGTGTTGGAACATGCTTTCAACTTCTCATTACCCAATGTTCCCAATGAGACAGTCTCTCGCTTGTCCAAACTCACCTTTGATGGTGGAGGCAATATATCTGCTAAAGACCACCTTAACAAATTTTGGTGCAAATGCATCAAACATGACATCTCAGATTTAAGAGTTTTATGCAGACTGTTCACTTTTAATTTTAGAGGTCGGATCAAACATTGGTTTGAATCCTTTCCAGCATGTCACATTTTTTATTGGTTTCAATTTGTAGATGATTTTCTAGATGCTTTTGAAATTTATGACTTCGATCAATTATGTGAAGAACTTCATACTTCGCTAATCAATGGCGATTCATATTCAGAAGACTTTTTGACAAGAGTCTATCATATCCTCTGTAAATTTAATCTCGATGACATGTCATTTGCATTAAGTCTCTTCTGTGATGCTTGCATCCCTTCCATCCAATCATATTCAAGCACGAACGAAGAACTAATTGCAAATCCTATCACTCAACTGCAAGAACAATTCTCTTCGCAAGAAGAGAAGGATCCTTCTGAAAATGTTGAACAAGCTAGCGAGGTAGAATCTATTGACCATGTTCTTATTGACAACCAAATTGGTTTTTCCTCTGAATCATTGTATTTTCAGTCTTCAACCAGTATGGAAGAAGATTCATTTCTGGCTCAAGGTGAATATCCTCATTATTGTAACTCATGCTCTAATCAACATTTGAAATCAGTCATTGAAGAACACTTAAGCGACGAAAATCATCTTGAATGTTCTAGTACTCCTATGAAACTAATTAGAGAAAAAGATATGCAACTAGAAGAAGAAACCTTAAACCTTCATCCTCAAAATGCACTTTGTTCACAGGAAAGACTAGATGCTTGTCACATAAATTTTGAATTATCTATCACACAAAAGGCAAATCCAGGTGATCATATCATGTTGAGGTATTCGTCACCAAAACAGAGTAAGAGTTTTAAAGAAGGTGAAGAGAAATCTCTTGAGAATACCATTGTTAATTCAAGAGATTATTTTCATGTGCTTATCTCTGATTCCTTTTATTCTTTATATCCTGATCTATTCCTCGATTATGTTGGACTTGACATCTTACCTACAACATCCTACTCTTTTCCACCACAATCATATCCTTTCGATATGCTAAATTTTCGTGAAATCAATTCCAAACCTAACATTGATAAACTTGGATTTGATGCTTGCTCACTTTCATCACTCATATGGGAAGAGGACATGTTGCGAGATGATTTTACACAGTTTATTGTTAAAAAAGACAATGCATTATATCTTATGGACATCAAACATTCTAAGTTTCATATTCGTTCTTTGCTTAGCTCGAATCTTAATGTTTATACTTCACATTTTGAAATGATCAATCTCAT
>JZKD02S1996436.1:232620-246098 GCA_000966675.3 Picea glauca | reverse complement strand
GTAGGCCGTACCAATTCTCCTCCCAAGCTATGAGCCACTAAAAATGACCAGAAATAAGTAGATCTATGCACAAGAAGCCCTAAAACTTGAAGTAAAAGGTTGATAAATAGCTACCAACTTGTAGGAGGGCCTTGGAGTGTTGTGTGGATGATTTTGATTAGCAAAACCCCTCCCAACCTGATAAGAACCTGCAGAAACCAGCAAGCTATGCTTGTTGGAAAAGCTACACACAACCAACAATGTGAAGAAAAATTTCTGTTTTTAGGGCAGAAATTTTTCTCCTCAAAAACTCATGATAAAATATGATTAAAGTGACCAATCTAAGATATTATGGTAGCTGAAATATCATATGGAGTGAGCAGCAATAAGATAATGAGTAAAGAATGAGAAAGAAGGAGTTTATATGTGCTTTAAGGGAGGACTCTTCCTTGAGGCATTCCCAATAAAACCCTTGAAGCCAAACTTGTAAAACTTGACAAGATCTATGCATACAAGAAGATAATATGATTGAATATGTTAATAAGATGAAATACTTGCACCCTATCTAGCAAGCCCACATATATAGATCTCAAGAATATTCGTTGTTAGATCTACCCAAGTAAAACACTTTACCCAAGATCTAATTTATGCAATCACAATGCCAAAATCTTACAAGATTACCTCATATGTAGCAAGAACAAAAATACTTGTTGCTCTTCCAATAATCCTCCAAAATTTCTCCTTTTATTACTCAAGAAAATGGATCTTGGAGAAATACTTGCTCCAAAACCCTAAGAACCAAATAATGGATGAAAGATGGAACAAGAAAGAGAGAGAGAGTGGTGAAAATCAAGTAGCATAACAATAGCTCAAGATGTGGTCAGGAGGGAGTGAGAAAAGGGATCTATTTATACTTGGAGAGACAAACCTACCTCTCTTGGATTAATGCCAAGTGTCCACCACCAAGCAAAAGATGAGATCCCAAGGATAGGGCGCAACTTCTAGGGTTTGAGAGGTGGATCCATGAGGTGGATGAGTGGGTTTGTGTTGGGATCAAGCAAAAGAGGTAGTGGGAGGCTAGGAGAAGCGTGCCACAAGAAGGAAGGGGCCCCAAATATATTTTCTAGAATTTTCTCAAGAGGGGGGGCGTAACTCTTCTAGGAGGGCGCACCACTTGGGGTAGAGGAAAGGAGTGGAAGGGAATAAATACTAGGATGCGAGTGGGGATGAGCTAAGGGGTGACGTGGAGGATGAGGGAAGGCACACCAACCAAGGAAAACCCGAGTTACAACGTTGTGCCATCAAGGGGGGGCATAACTTCCCTAGGAGGGCGTGAGGGTTGAGTGAGTGAGAAGGTGAGGGGTTTAGAAAAGGGTTAGAACAAGTTGGGTTAGGTAGGAATGAGTTAGGAAGCCTCTCTCCATCTTTATCCACCTTTACATCATCATTTTAACTCATTATTACAAAATTTACATTTTTGCTATGTCAAGACTTAGCAATTCAAATTGTTGTTTTTGACTGACTGACACTCCGGGTGGACAAACCCATAGCAGAAGTTGTTCGACTGAACTGAAACTTGGTCCAAGGGTGTAGGGGGTGTCTTTCCATTTCTTTTGAGCACAAATACCCCTATCAAAAGTCCCAGGACCTAGTTTTTACAATTTTTGCTCAAAAATAATCAATTAATTAAATAATTAAACCTCCAAACTTAGGGAAATTTAATTAAAAACTAATTAATTAAAAAAAACTAATCCAGACTCAGTGGAATTCCGTGAAACTTCTAAGATGTCTTGCATGGTCATTTACAACATTCCTGAACAATAGTCACAAGAGGATAAGCCCATTAGAACACTATTCACCACTTTGGAGGAATTATTGCAAGTGTGAGGGAAAAACTCAAGGGAAATCAATAAGGCAAAAAAGCCCAATTGATAACCTGAGGATAAAAAACCCTCGGTGAAAAGGAACTCTGCCAATGAACCGATCCAAAGGTAACTGACCTAATTATGACCCATGCAGACCTATTACATTATTGACCCATGCAGGGGTGCGGAAATTCCAGTTACAAAAAGAAGTGTTGGGGCCAAAAATGCCCTATAGAACCCAAATCTTCGACAAATGAGCATCTGATGATGCATCTCTTCATGGCACATGGAGTTGACCCCCTAGTTGGATAGGTGGTCAACACAACCAAAAACCTAAGTACAACATTAATGATTAAACATGTAAACTACATGTTATTTATTTCATTAATATAACCTATCATCCCCCCCTTAGTGGAGTACGTGTTAACTCTTATGCAAGCCTAGTGGGTTAGATTAATCAGTTTGAATGCATTGTTGCATGGTGTAGTTCATCATGAGATCTTCGGTTCTAGTTCGACTGAGGTTCGAGTCTACACAAGTCCTCTTGGGTTACTAGAAGCTATTGTGGTTGGCAGTTGAGCTACCCTCCATCTAGATATTCTGAGGAAGAGGTGGGATGCTGCGAGGTTTTCCTTTGGAGAAAAATTGTTAGCTCTTATGCCAAGAGCCTCTTTGGACCCATTGAATTTGTCTCTTCCCAATGGATTAGTGAAGAGATCTATTGTTTAGTCAACACTTGGACAATAGACTAGTTCTACTGTCTTTGCCTCAACCAATCTCCCAAGGAAATAGTTCTTTGTCCCAATTCACTTTGTTTTATTATGAAACCTTAGGTTCTTTTAGAGTGTGATTACACATCAACCTTGAGGGGAGTTGGACTTGTTTACGAAAAACGTAGATTTGTAACCCCTCATCACAACCATGTTATCTCACAAGTTGAACCTACTGCTATGTACTCTACCTTAGGTGATGATAATTCCCTTGTCACTTGTTGCTTATTACACCATGAAATTATTGTTGATCCCAATGCATAGTTGATTGGTGAGGCCTTGTATCCCATTGATATTCATTGTGATAATCAAAGTTGCTTTAAGATCTTTGAGAATCTATTCTTCCATGATTGATCCAAGCCCATTGAGATCCAATATCATTTCTAGAGAGAGTGCATAGGAGAACAATGGTCTTGGATACATTCTTACATATTCACCGGTGGCCGATATTCGGATGAAGCCCCTAGCAAAGGAAAAATTCGAGATGTAAGGGACAAGCTTGGTTTGGTGGAGAACACATTCCTCGCAAAGACGAAGTGTTAGTTTTATGTTGCTTTGAGCCCATTCTATAGAAAATTCCTTGTCTCTAGAAGTTTTCTTATTCTAGAAGCTTCATTGTTCTCTATAAGCTTCCCTATTTTAGAAGCTTCCTTGTTCTCTAGAAGCCTCCCTAATCTAGAAGCTCTCTCTCTCTCTCTCTCTCTCTCTATATATATATATATATATATATATATCTCCTCTAACACTTGGATACTTGACTACAACTTGAAGGTCACTTTCCCAAGGGTTTTGAGGCTTTGTCCCACTATGAATTTATCAAATTTTCCTAGGGCAACATACCTAAAAGAATCAATTTGTTTGTATTAATTACAAGTTCATAAATGTTGAACCATGCATCCACTATATCCTTCTTCGTCAGTTTACCAAACTTGAGCATCAATTACAACAAAGATTGTTTCTTGAAGGCCCTTCTTTGGGAAGATTTGATGGAATTCAAACAAGGAGTTCACATGGTAATTATGTGACACGATTCAAGTTGGTGGCGAGCTTGCAGGGACAAGTGACAATACCAATTTTCCAATAATGCTTCATAGGCAATATTGACGATCAACTGTGAGGGGTGCGTTTTGTAATTTTTTTGTGGGAAGGAGGTTCAAATTGTTCAAGGTGATCATAAACTAGAGAGAAAATGAGCCTTTTGAATTTGAAGGGGCTTTTTTCATTAACATTGCATGATACACCATTAATCTTGGATAAGCTATTTAAGTCACGTTTATGTGCGATCACCCTTGCACCTGTATATCGGAAATGATAGTGACTTTGCCTTGAACCAGGGTAGGCATGTGGACGAATTAGAGAGCAGTTTAATATTTTGCAAGTCATTTGGATGCGAGTCTTTGAATATAAGTTTTGGATGTGGGCCTTCATATATTCTATGAAGGATTTTGTCCCTTGATTTTTTTTAATCGGATGATAAGCACATCTTCAAGAGGTGTCAAGGCTTGTGTTCGTGGGGTATGTTCATAGCTGCTACTTGTCCCACCCAATGAGTAGGTAGGCTTATAAAACTATTTGGTGTAACCCGTACTTCTGTTCATACGTGCTGGTTCCCTTTTCCTTGTGGCCTGCTATTTATTGGCAAGTCTTGATTGCATGTGTCACCATGGTATGGATGGAAATTTTGGCATTTTGCTTATGTGATGCTGTCTGCATCGTTGATCCACATTGATTGGATAGTTTGTGGATCGTCAAGAGGTGTTAGACTTTGTGTCATGTGGGTGTGTGCAAAATCGTTGTGTCCCATCTTGTTAGGGTCCTCATGTCTTTGTTATGTGACAAATTTGACTCGTGTTTACACATAGCATTATGTGAAAGGAAGTGGGCCTGCAAGTTAACATCATTGTTTAGATAGGAATGCTAGTGCGAGGCTTGTGATTAGTTGATCTAGGCTGATTGGAAGACATACACATCCTAAAATAATTTTGGCTTGTCAAATTTAAGGAATGCACATGTCGTCTATTTGAGGTCAACTTGGCGACTGATGCTCTCTCACTTCTCTACCCTGAAAACTTAGGCTAGGAGATTTATATAGAAGCTCGACTTGTGGTCCACATCATTGAATGCCTTCTAGGAGTTATAAGACCCCTTTTTAATGTATTCCTAAGGAAAATAAAAGGCCCCCCCCTACACCATGTATAGTTTCAGTGCCCGACCCCTGAAGCTATGGAACATCTCTTTGATACATTAAAAGAGAGGTGTGGTCTCAGGGTATGACAGAGAGATCTAGCAAATGACTTAGAGATATTTTTTTATTGAAATGGAAGTGCCTTTTGAAAATTTTAAGGGCCATAATTTCCACACCTGGAAAGTCAAAACTCAATTTTGTTTAATGCATAAAAACATATGGGTATGGTTAGCAGGATTGAGCCGAAAATTACACATCAAGATAAAATTGTAGATTGGAAGAACATGAACAACAATGCAAAATTCATCATAGGGCGTGGTATAGCTGACTCTGGGTTGCATCATCTTGACTTATCAAAACCATTAGAAGAAATTTAGGATGAGTTCAATGCATAGTTTGGATCAAAAGCATTGAATGCTAAGTTCTCTTTGAAACAACATTTTTTTAGGTTTAAAATGATTAGTGGTGTAGTTATGTCAAGTCACATAATCAAGTTGATGTCCTAAATGAAATGATTAGTAGAGTTAGGTATAAAAGTTGAAGAAGAAGACACTAAAGAAATATTATTACAATTACATAGTTTACCCCTGAATTATAGAAATGAGGGATTCACACTTAGTTAATTTCCTTTGCAATCCTTGGAGATTGATATATGTCCTTATTGTAGAAGAAAAACAATTGAGTGAAGAGGAGAATCTTTAAGAAAATGCCCTTCTTGCTAAAAGCAAAGCAAGCGAGAAAACACGTGAACATGAGGTCAACAACAAAGAGGTACATTGCAATTGTTGCAATCATAGCAAATGATCTTCTCAAAAGTTAAAGAAAAAGAGGAGACATAAAGGAATAATGTTTGATGGTTTCTAGAGGCTTGAAAGAAGTTAGAATATCCTTGCTCTTTAAGACCCTTCCAATCCTATTTGTCACCTCTTGAATGCAAGGGGCGTATGCTTTTTTAATTGTGGAATGGTTGTTATGTGCATCTAGGACTGCTAGTCATTTGTATAGCTCTTTTGATGTCAATATTCTTGTAGACTATGTTCTTAAATACCTTGGTTATGTGGTCTTCTTCTTCCTTAAGATGCTTTTCATCAGAGATTCTAAAAGCCCTTATTGCTAGCGTGTTAAGGACACCCATCTTTTGAGCAAGGTGGTGGTGTGAGTTAGCTTGAAGGTAGCTTTCTCTGTGGGAACATGATTGCCCAAGTTACCATCTTGTTTCCTAGTAACCAGAACATTGAGGAAGGGAATGCTCCCATTCTCTTCTACCTCCATGGTGAACTTAATGTCATCAGATTGATAGTTAAGATGCTCAAAGAACTTGTTGAGTTCTTCCCTGCCATGTGGCCATTTTACATTTGTGTTGTCAATGTATCTTTTCTGTCTAGTTGGTTTAATGGGATAGGAGTCAAGAGCTCTCTTTTCAAATTGCTCCATAAAAAGGTTGGCCACTACGGGTGAGAGAGGTGACCCCATTGCTATGCTCCTCATTTGTTCATAGAATTCTCCCTGAAAGCTAAAGAACATAGAGAGAAGACAAATTTCTGCCAACTTGGTCGTGTTTGTATAAGTAACACACTTGATAACTTGTACTGCCTCCTCTAAAGGAAATTTGGTAAAAAGAGGGACAACGTTAACAAAATTTGCAATTGTATTAAAGGGGTAAAAATAAAAAGTGCTATTTCATTTTAAGGGGGTTGTTAGATAAATAAGATATTTTATTAATGTCCAACAAATGACCACAAAAGTAGGTAAATGGGATCGTTGAGTATAATAATGTCAATAAAACGTGGGAGCACAAAAGTAAACCCCTAAATAAAGTAAGATCCAAAATGTAAAAGATTGATCTAAGCTAAGACTTGAACACTAAACATTGATAGGAGAAAGATCTAGAAGAAAAATGTACATGAAGAGTGGATCCAAAATCCACAATACAAATAATGCAAGCGTAATAGGGTCCACTAGATCTAGCTCTCATAACATCCGAGGCATGGAAGAAACTTTGCATACAAGATTGTTTGGAAAAAGAGCTGGAAGAAGATTTGGATTGTGCAATGTGCTACTACTTGGAAGAGGCAGCTTGCTATTGAGGCCTGGATGAACTTGTCTAATAGTTGGTGGAAGATTTGGAACAACAACATCGTTGGAGTCTCTGGGAAGTAGAGATGGTCCCTCAAGCCCTCATTAATTTGGAATTGGATGCAAGGCTACCATTGGTCTGTCTCTAGGTACCCTTGGCAAATGGGAGCATTGCAAGAAAGTAAGTGATTGATTTGGTGGAGATTGGTCTAGCGGGTGGTTGGAGAATATGGAAATGGAGTCTGAGGGCCTCCTTCATGTATAAGCTAAGCATCTTTGGTTGAGATGTCGAAAGAAACTAGAGAGGGTCCATGACTCCTTGAATAGACAATGGAATTTCCCTTGGATCTCGTAATAAATGGGGTTTTGGAATATAAAGTACTCCTCTGTCTTAATCTCTCAAAGATGGCAAAACTCGCAAATCCTATTTGACCGATCGAACACCCCTCTACCCGAACACTATGTGAACCCACTTTGAACTGGCCTAGAGGAGTACAAAGAGTATGCATCTAGTGACAACATGTGTATAAAGGTCGGATGATGATGCCATCCCTCAACTCCATGAAGTTCTTTGCATAGGGGGCCATCTTCAAACGTAACCCACTTGGTGAGTTTATCCAAGTGACTTGTATGTAATCCATGTATATGTCGTCTTGGGCGATCTTGTTCAGTTCCTGCCTAGTAGGTTAAAGGTGGCCAGGTGCATCAAGGGAGTATCTGAATGGAGGGAGGTGGTCCATCGAAATACCCACAAACGCCAAAAGATTCAAGACCTTGCAAACCAACAATGTGCTTGCATGGACTTCGATGAATAGTAAGCTAGGTATGGATATTGGTCTCGACCCCCAACCAAGTTAGCGAAACTTTGAACACAATGTAGGGATGAGACCATGTTGAACACAGTCTCAAGTTAGAGGAAGTGGGCACCAAACATTGCAAGAATGATGGGCAAAGAAATTGCTTTCTTACATATGATATGTATCGAAGGAGAAGGGTTTGAACCCTCTTAGTGGTGGCCTAGTTAGACTGTAGCTCACAAGGGCCCCAAACTTATTAATCATAAAGAACTCTGGGTTGGATAATGGTGTCCATGGGAGACATCTTGGTTGACATGTCTTGGAGATGGTGTTGGAAGTAGAGCTATGGGCTCACATCCCTTGTTAACACGAGACTGAAGAGCGTGTCTCAAAATTGAAATGAGGCCTAAGAGAACTGTAACCCTAAGTATGTATAGACTCTGGTGATCTCGATCTCCTCCGCTATGAAGAATAATTGATGATCCTTTGACTTGTTTGACTATCAATTGTCAAAGATCACAAAAAAGGGCTAATGCATTGAATTGTCTCTGCAAGCCCTTTGGGTATGAGGCCAAGAGGATCACATCATCAACAAAAAGAAGAATAGAGATTATAACTTGGTGAAGAAGGCATCCATCGTCGTCTTTGATATGTTCACGAAGGAAGGACTTAACTCATCAATTCAATTTCCAAACAAGGTGAGGGATAGGGGCACCCTTGTTTGACCCCAATATTACTCTTGATAAAATCTAACACCCCATGTGTTGTGCGGAGGCAACCAAGGGAAGACTCATAAAGGTGCATGATGGTGGTCATGAGGGTCCTGGAAATGTAGAGGTCTTTGAGCCTTTGGAACATGGCCTCTTACTAGACTGAGTCAAACTCTTTTCGAAAGTCTACAAAAGAACAATAGATTTTCGAAGAGCGATGCCTTGCCTCCTCAATGATGGCTTGGAGTGTAAGGATGTGATCAATGGGTTGATGTGTGGGTCAAAATCTAGCCTATCCTCTAGTTGGAAGGTGTATGCAATCAAGCTGTTCAAGTCGCTGTAGATGGAGGGCACTAGCGTAGAGCTTTGAGAACGTGTGACCAACCGCAGTCGTACTGCATTTGTTAGGATCAACACTGAAACCCGATTTGTGGATCGAGGGAATAGTGTGATGAGACCATGTCTATAGAAACCCTGTGGTAACATCATAATTAAAAAGATTGGCAATGTGATCATCAAGAGAGTGTAGGATTTGTTTGAAGAGCTTGGCATGAAATCCCTCTTCATTTGCTGCTTAGTTGGTATTCATCATTTTGATTGCCTCTCAGATATTTCGATAAGTGAATAAGTGGCAAGAGGGGGGAGGAGAGATGAATTGGATCATGGGTTGCCCAGGGACATCATAGAGAGCGAAAGTATGAGAGAACATAGACTTGGGGTTAAGGTCAAGGGGGGAGGGGAGTGGCAGGGAATGAGGGTGCACCAAAAGGTTTTGGGAGAATGGCAAAGGAATGCACACAATTCACACCTCCTTTGTGAGATGAAGAGGTGTTTCTTGTGGCGAAGGAGGAAATGATAGGGTTTCCTGAGATCAGTGTAGGAAGAGGGAACATGAGTAATGGTGTACCAAAGCTATCTATGGAGGGATTTACACTCCTCGTCGTATCACTAGTTCATAGGATAGGGACTGGGTTTGGAGGAGGGGTGAGATTGAGTGAGGTGGGGATAGGATATAAGGGTTGCCTCCCAAATGGTTGAGGAAAGACAAGGATATTTGGTGGAGGCCGATGCAAGGGACAAAAATTGGGGAGGGGAGGGGGGAGAATCTAGCAAAGGTGGGATACGAGGGCCTAAGGGTACCCCTTGTTAAAGAGGATAGTTGTTGGAGTTGGGTTCGACGGAGGTGGGGTAGGAGAATGGGGAGTTTGACTTGGAGGGAGAAGGAAAGAAGGGCATGGTCAACTAAAGGGATAAGGCTTAGCAAAAGGTGGTGTATAAAGGGCAACATATATTGGATGGTAATGACATAATCTAGCACACTAGCATCCTCACCATGGGGGAGGCACTTGAAGTGGATAGAATTTGGGAAGAAAGGGAGGCCGTTCAAGATTAGTAGCTCATGGGATTTGCCAAATTGAAAAAAGGTGCTTGCCATAAGCTATAAGAAGTCCCAAAGCACCACCATAAGTTCGGTGAAGCCCTACTAATTTTGGATCTCTCTCCTAGATATGTCCTCAAACCAATAATGGGGAGGAATTTGGCGGGCTTTGGTGTGGGCATTGAAATCACCCAGGGGGATGACATTGTCAACATATGAGTAATGAATGATGTTGGCATACAAATCTAGGTAAGGATTCCCAATTGAATCACTAATAGCGAACTTAGAAGATGGTGGGAGGAAGTAGCAATTGCAATATAAATGTCTCTATGTAGAGGAGCCGAGTTGCCAATTTGGATTCACATGAACCTGGAAAACTCGTCAATAGCAACCATAGAAACCTTGCTTCGAAGAGATACCTTGGTCAAACAAGCCACACTACATGAAGCTCTAACACCCCCAAAGCTTTGGGTCTCCTGTTTGCAAGTGGAAAATCAATGGTAATTAGGGATGCTCAGAAGCACCCTAATAGGACTTGCATGGGTTTTGTTAACCAAGAGGATATCTAACAAACCGAGATCGTCAAATATCATTCTTACGGATGAACAAAATGCCCTATTGTCATTCCAACATCCCATTGAAATCCTTGAGCCCTGTTGCCTCCCTTGAGTCCCAACGAGCCTGTCATTTGGAGAACCCAAGGCCGGGCCATCTAGGAGTGGGGAAATCTTAGATGACTACCCATTTACCTACTTGTTGTGTAGCTACAACCTGTTTCTTGGAGTGCTTGAGCTCCGCAACCTAAGAATTAGTGAGATTCTCTTCTAGGTAGATCTTGTCTATAAGGAATAAGAGATTTCACTTGGCTCTGTTATCGCCCAAGTTGTAGGTTGGGCAAAGCCCGACCCAACCACCAAAGTGGCAACAACTTAGAGAGCACCTACCCACTGTCACCTTAGGTAGGTGTTCCAACTTCCCGTCACTTTAGAGGCGAGGTAGTCACCTCAAGGGGGGAATCCCGATGTAGATTTTTAATGACAAAAATCAGCAAATGAAATTTTTGTCACACACTTAGCAACCTAGAGATAACTGTCTTCATAAATTTTATAAATGCATAAAACCCACATTCAGAAATTACCATAAGTAGAAATACACATTGCTAAGCAAAATAGCAACAGAAATAACACAGTGGATAACAACCCATAACACGCAGAAATTTAGGCAAATGCCAGGGAAAACCCCAATGTGGGGAAACCCAACGAGAGAGAGAGATCTATTATTCAGCTTCAGGAAAGTACATATCAGCAGCAAAATAACATTTCCAGCCAAGGAAAATACCTCACAGCACCAAATCTGTCCCACAGAAATCTGCCTCGTTTTTTGTGCCAAAGTTGTACTGCTGTATGGCCTCCTCCGTACCTCGTTTTCCATGCCCACAGTCAGTTGTACATATTGTTCCGTATGGCCTAGAAACAACCACAAATTCTGAAATCCGCCTAAAAAACCGTGCCCGCAATGCCTCGATTTCTGTGCCAAATCAGTACGGATGTACGGACTGTATAGATCCATACAGTACAGCCTCCCACAGCAAAAAAATATTTCGGCCCAAAAATAGAAAAAAAATTATTTTCTTGGGATTCATGCCCTCCTTCCTTGGAAAACGTGCCCTCTTTGCTGCTCACTTTCTTCTCTCAAGCTTACTCAGAAAATCTCTCTAACTCAACTCCTCTTGTCTTCTCGGTGTGTCTTGCACACTACCCAATGCATTCTTTTATAATCTGAAAATGACATTTTCCCCCCAAAGTGTCTTCACCTTCGCCAACCCTAGATCCAAAGGCCAAGATTAGATCTTGCCTTTTTCAAGATCAAGGGTCATGATCCATTCCCTCCAAAATGTCTCATTTAAAATTAAAGTGAATTTCACTTTATTACATAAGTGCTTTATGAAAATAAAGTCACTTTAAAAATAGAAGGTACACTTTATTTAAAAAGTCACTTTGATAAAAGAACCACTTAAAACAACTTTATAAAAACTATTACAAAGTTATGTGCCTGGTAGTGTAAATATTAAGGTAACATCCACATACAAGACAAAACATGCAGAGTACCTCCCGAGCTAAAACGCTAACACTCCCTCTTAGCTAGGGATGTACTCGCTGCCATCTCCATCATCTGGTCCCATCACACTATGCTCTGTAGGAGCTCCCTTTGAACCTGGAGCCATCTGCAACACCTGCACAGAACTCGAACTAGAAGATCTTCTCCTGGCAATCTCTCGGAACCCTGAGCTCACTTCATCTTGAGCATTGGTTCGATCAACCTGGCTGAGCCTTCTGCCAGTGCTCAAAGAGACTCGCTGTCTTCTCTCGGAATGCAAGACTGTATCCTTGGTGCCACCGCAGTCTCAGAAGCCTCGTCACACTCCTCATTCGACGCTGAATCATACATCAAAGGCTGTCCTCTCAACATATACAACCTGTTCACTCGGTTACAAATCAACTGCAGCTCTACCGGGTCCACTCCCTGCCTGTAGATAAAGACATGTTCCCTCTGGACAATACGCAATATCCTACATCCTCCAAGGCTGAGACTAAGAGCAAGTTAAGCCTCCATCCTGGAACAAAGAGAACTCCATCAAGCTCCAAGAGTTCCCCAAACTCGGGTTGGAATCTGATATTCCCAACTCCACGTACAACTCTCGCCATACAACCTTCATTTACCACCTTTCGTCCAGGACCAATCTCTGTGAAATCTAGGAATACTTGCCAGATTCCCGTCACGTGGCTAGAGGCTCCGCTATCCACAATCCATCTGACATCACCTCCAAATCCTCTGCTGCCGACACTGGAAACTAGGGTCACCAGAGAAAATTCCCTATCGAACTTTGAAGCAAAGTCCTCCATGGCTGCTGTAGCCGCTGTCTCAAGCCCCTCTGACTCCTCCTTCCTCTCAGGACAATGAGAGGCAAGGTGCCCCAACTGGTTACAACAATAGCATCTGACTTTACTTAAGTCCCTTCCGGAACTTCCTTTCTTCTTGCTCTTTGCTGCAAGAGCAACATTCTCATCAGCTTTGTCTGTCTTTTGTTCACTGCTCTGAGATCTTTCCTGGATCTCCTCCTAAGTGAAATCATCCCACAGTCTGCTCCAATCTGGTAGATGCTCACGTCCCACCACGCACTTGACGAAGACTTCCCATTCTTTGGTGAAGCCATTTAAGGCTATTCTCACCATCTTAGAATCCGTAATGACCTCTCCAACAGCTGCCAGCTCATCTTTAACTTGAGCCACCCGGGTAAGATAAGAAGAGACACTCTCCTCCTTACCCATCTTGGTATCATGCAACTTAGCCTTCAAGGCCATCTTCYGGTTCTCRTTCTTCGCCTCGAACAAGTTCTTAAGTGCATCCCACATCTCCTTGGCAGTCTTTTTCTCAGCCAAGTGTGGGATAAGGTGATCCTTCACCCCATCCAGAATAATCCTCTGAGCTTTGGCTTCCTTGGTCTCATGCAAGTCCAAAGCAACAGGATCTGCTGCAAGAGTTGCTACAACAAAGTTGACATCGCTATAAATTTTATTTTCTTTGAGAACGGCTGACAGTCGGACCTTCCACTGCAAATAGTTGGAAATGCCATCCAACCGATCCTCATATCTAATGCTTGTAGCCATATTCCCTGTCACAACTCAAGGAAAACAATCACACCCTTTTGCCCAAAAAT
>JZKD02S1996436.1:190233-208267 GCA_000966675.3 Picea glauca | reverse complement strand
AGAATATTACTTCCACTACAAGTGATGCTCAAAGTAGAAGCTATCATGGGAGTCAAAATACATCAAGTTCTTTCCAAGAACCCTATAAACTCCCCATGCAAAAGATTGAATTAGGATGGGCAGACTCCTTTACAATGCGACAATTCTGCTCAGCGCTTAGAAAATCCTATCGTCTCAAGTCCTCAACGATTACTAACTCGATAATGAAGAATCAAGCGACAATAATTACAAGCTAGCGCAAGATATAAGTCTTCCATAAAGTATGCTTTGAGGACAAAGCATTTTTAAGGGGAACGCAATGTTATGAACATAAAATATACATAAATAGATATTCATAACATAATAATTAATTAATAAATAATAATAATTATTAATAATGAAAGGTCATGTCTCAAAGGACATGACTATTGGTTGAGGGCACCCCTGCGTGGGTATATTAACGAGCCCTCATTCTCAATTGTAACCATCTTGTATTTTATTATTCATTCTTATTACATATATATTTGTCCATATGGATTTGATTACTCTATTCCAGATATTTTGAATTATTTGTGCGTGACGAGCTTTATTCATCTCAAGGACCTTCATGTTCTTCTTCATTGTTGGGATCCATGGAATCTTCTATAGATTTCCTGAAGCCAATCTTTTCATCAAAAGTCACATCTCTGCTGATTTCAACCTTTTGTTGACATGGAGCATAGATTCTGTAAGATTTTGATATATTCAACGAATATGCCCTTCTTTTCTGAAGGTTCCAACTTCTTTCTTTTGTCCTTGGGAACATGAATATAGACAGGACAACCAAAGATCCTCAAGTGTTCAACACTTGGTTTCTTTTCGGAGAAAAAATTCTTCTCGAGTCATGTTCTTCAAGATATGACGAGGACTTCATATACGACTGTCATAGCTGCTTCTCCCCATAGAAACTTGGATAGATTATGGTCATTCATCATTTCCTTAACATATTCTTCAATGGATCGGTTCTTTTTTTTTGCCACACCATTCTGTTGAGGATTGTAGGGAGTAGTGAGCTCCCTCCTAATCCCGACTGTTTTACAAAAGGGAATGAGCTCCTTGGAGGTGTATTCTCCTCCATTATCGGATCTTGATTTTCTTGTATGTTAGGTTTTCCACTTCAACTTTGAATTCTTGGAACTTGCTAAATACTTCATCCTTTGTATCTGAGTGAATGATGTCTAAAAACTCCTTTTGCTTTCCACGCTTCCTTTAGAATTGGTACTTGGTGAGATCACCTACCTCACAACTTGATGGAGTCATCTGCTCCATGTTTGCAACTGTCACTATAGCTCCTTCTCAGAGCTATAGCCCATGACCTGCCCGGAACAAGAACAACAAGAGAAAAAGTTTTTCCAATAACATTTTCATAAGAACATATCTATGGTAACAAGGATGGTAGTCGTCATAGAATTACCAAGACCTGCACTGGAGCAAAAACAAGAAATATCTCCTAGAGGAGATGTTAGTTCATTTTGCAAACAAGTGCAATAAGCATCTATATCAATATTACTTACATGAAACCAAGTATACCTAGCAGTAATAGAACCTTTCAAATATTGTTGTCACAACTATAGTGTTTACTTGTACCGTAGCAACTATCAAACTTGATATGTGCAAATTGAAACTTAACAATTTGATCAATCAAACCTGGAACCTAGAGCCTCAATTGCTAGGGAGGATGCACTTTTTCCTCTGAATGTACTAAATCCAAGATCACTGCTTGGACATGGCCTCTTGTACATCCCTGCAAACACACTCATACTTTGTTGGATGATATAACTTGAAAAGCATATAAGTACATACCTTTGAAATTTTTAGCATTGTTCAGCTTGTCTTCTAATATGAAACTAGACACATCTTGACAAGAAGAGGTTAGAAACTAAATCAAAAAGGTTCAATGATTAGAACAAGCTAGAAACTCTGAATTTTCAACTTTGACCACAAAATCAATTTTGACCAAAAGTCAACCTTTGACTTTGACGAAGAACTCAAACTTGACATTTTTGCTAGTTGAGGGCACCAGAGGGTGCGCTAGGCTAGGGCGCACTAGAATATCCAGAAATTAGGTCCAACGCTTCACTCAAGGTGCCCAAAGAATTAGATTAGGGCTTGCTGCAGCTGGAAAATCAGAAACCCTAGTTGTAGCTGCAATTGGTGCTACAACGAGCTTGACAAAGAACCCCTACTCTACCTTCTAGCAGTTAGACTATTTTGAAGGTAGTGTGGGCCCATAACCTGTTAGAATATTTCGATGTGCTCGTTTAACCATAGACAATATCACAATATTGTCAACCAACCATAGGCACGCAGCCACGCCTGAGCACGATAACCTTTGCTAGATAGAATGATTCCGGAAAGCCACACTAGAACCAACAGATAAACCCTAGTTGCAACAGTAGCACGAGATGGAACCAAAAAACACTATCCAATTGCAACAACATCACAAGACAAGGATAGCGCACCTTCTCCAAGGGTAGCGCACAAGAGAGAGAGTCTCCACAACCACAGAACAAGAACAATACTTAACTACAACAGTTGTAGTTGCACTTCTTCCCAAGAATACCACCAGGAATATCACCAAGAATACCACCAAGAATATCACCAAGAATACCACCAAGAGATACTAAAAGGTAGGGCGCATATCTTAGGCTAGATAACGCTAGAGAGAGAGACCAAGAACCACCCCAAAAGATGATCCTTCCATTCTTGCAGCTGCAGCTCTAGACTTGCGCTATACTTGAGAGAGTGAGTGAAGTGAGTGTGTAGAAATGAGCTCAAGCGCCCTCTATTTATAGTGCTCCTTGTCACTTGTCTAGGCCGAATTCTCTTCCTAGAGGGTAATACTTTAATATAATTTATTCTATTGAGCCGACTTGCCTTCTAGGGTTTTTACACATCTGTTTAGGATTTCTCTTGCTTCCGAAATATTCTATTCTAGCCAAAGGTTACACATGGAGGTTAATACCTCCCACAACTACCATAATATCAACAGGAGGAGTGTTAGATGCACCTTGTGGAGAGCCCTTGCATTTGGAGCCTTGCTTGTGGATGGCATCACCTCGGAGCTTGACATGTGTACCCTTGGAGTGTAGTGCTTCATGTTACCCCTCATACTGTATGAGAGGTAACCATGTGATTCTCATCACATGATAGAGATTTCAACACGAGCACCACTCTCCTAGTGGCATGATGTTCTAGTTCACATTTGATTGTGAACACTTCAAATTGGTATTCCAGAACTTATATGTCAGAGATCTTGCTGCATGATGATCTTCCTTGCACAATGGATATGCCCACCATTGATGATTTCATGATGATGGTAGCATGGTTCAGTTGATTTGGCATAGTGAAGATGATGTTGTCCACATGATGTGAGCACCTTGGTGCTCTATTGGTGATTATGATGATGAAGCTTGATGTATTGGATACTGTCATATCTTTCATTCTTGCTCATGTATCGTGATAATGTTTCATATATTTGTCATGGCCATGGTGAACATTGGTGAAATCTAATAATGGATCGTAACACTCTAAATTGTTATTATTTTCCTTGTTGTGCCATGCTGGATCGTAGTCTTCCTTTAGATAAGTGTTGTCACTCTTAGGTTGCTTTGTACTACTAGAGGCTTAGGAAGGTGTAGTGTGCCCATTACCCCCAACTATCTTTCACTCCTTGCCATATCCCCAATCACTTCCATGCACACATTCCGTATTCCTGATCATGGTTGGTTTGTCATATGTCATAGCTGTTGAGTTTTCAATAAGCTAGGCTCAAGCATGAAGTTTATTCCATTTTTAGCATTTTACTCGAACCATAGACATTTGCAGTTTCACCATTAACAATTTGTTGCAACAACCAAGATCACAAGAAGAAATACCATGCACAAGTACACAAGAAGTATCTTGGGAAACCCTTCTCAACAAGGGAAGAAAATCAGTGTTCCACGGGGACACATCGCCTAGGGTGGGGGTCGTGGGGACTCTAGGGGGGGACGTTTCCCCACGTCCCCTTTTTGGGGAGACGCAAGGGGACGCGACTCCCCAAGGTGGGGGACGAGACTCCCCAAAAGGGGGACTCCTGGATGTCCCCCTTGAAAAGGGGGACTTCTGGACATTCCCCCCCAAAAGGGGGACTCCTGGAAGTCTCCCCCAAATTTGTTTTTCCCAGTAAGACTTGAAAAAGAAAAAATTAAATTTAAAAAAAAATTTAAAAAACAAATATATATAAAATCAATTTATGTTATTGTTGAGATTTATCATATTATCATTATTATTTTTATTTTTAAATTTTTATTTTTTATATTTTTTTATATTATATATGTGACGTCCCCCCGTCCCCCATTTCCCAAAAATCCCTAAAATTTGGGGGTACTTCCACATGTCCCCCTTGTGCATCTCCCTGCACCCGCGTCCCCTCGTCCCGGAGTCTTGGTGGAACATTGAAGAAAACCCAACCAATCCTTTTCTATATTCTTCAAGAGAAATACCTCCCTCACCATAAATATAGCACACAAAAGGGTGCTCACAAACCCTAGAAGACTAACGCCCAAGAAAGGTGCACACTTCAGCCCAAGAACAAGTACTTGCTGAAATTTCCAAACTCACACTTGTGTTATGATTCCTCAATGGGGAATTTACCTTTATTTATATTAGACCGAGCCTACCAAAAGTAGTGTCTATTGACATAACAAGGCCAACCTCAATAACTCACAATATAATTAATAATTACCATATTAATTATCTTTCACTTTATGGTGGGGCCGACCTGTACCCTTTACATCACAAATAGGGTTACAGGTAAGTCTGACTCTTGGACAATATAGCAAGGGATCTCATACACCCACTAGTGCTCAGCCACTAGGGGCACATCCATCTGTGCTCAGCCACAGGGATGTCCACATCTCCATCTCACTGCGTCTCATAGGAGAATCACACTCACTAGTGCTCAGCCACTAGGATCATGTTCACCTGTGCTCAGCCACATGCACGTCCAACTCAACAGATCTCTTTCTCACTGCATCTCACAGGAGAATCATCTAGAGTATCACATCATCTCAACTCTCTGCACAAAGGAGACCAGTACATCGTTTCATCTCCATCTCTGATAGAATGACACATCCAACTCATGGGCTTCCTCACCCCACACAGGGGCACACAACATTCCATCTCCGTCTCAGAGAGGAACCACACACCCATCTCATGGGCTTCCTCACCCCACACAGGGGCACAACATTCCATCTCCGTCTCAGAGAGGAACCACACACCCATCTCATGGGCACACCCAACTCATGGGCTCTCTATCAGGTCGACTCACTTAGTCTGTGTCCTGGAGGATGTCTCAAATAGCTGTAATCATCAACAATAGCAAGGTTCATGCTTCATAGTCCCATGAGGAAAGCCTCATATTAAGAGCTATAAGCTTGATATTGATGAAACTAAAGTAAAAAGCCAAAATAAATAGCTTGAGCTATGCTACCTTGCAAAAAATCCCAATGGCCCAAGTCCCATGTTTAACAATGCATATCTAAAGAAAGGGATGAGTCGAATGAAGAAAAAGGCAAGAAAGGGGTAGTAAGAAAAGAGGCTAAGGAATGGTAACTCAATGCTTAGCACACCCTCTTTTTAAAGGCATTCGTGTGGATGAATATCTTAAACAAACCTTATGTGGCTATGAGAATCAACTCATAAAGTTACCTGCCTTTATCATAACATCCATCATCACATACTCCTTGGTGTCCTAGGAACTACTTCTTGTCTTAAGAGTTGTGACATGTTATAGAGATTGATGTTGTCCCCACCATGGTTAAACTTGACAAGTGGTATAAATTCAATGAGTTATTGTGAAGCTAAAAGATGATATTTGATGTTTCTCCACTAATGGCACTTATATCGAGCCATGACGCAATAGGATGAATGTAATTGCCTCGAGATTTGTGTACTTGCATTGGGACCTATGTACCTGCATTGAGATCCATGACTTCCTTGAGATTTGTGATTGCTTAGGACATTGTATACCTTGCCTAGGGCATTGTGAGACATGCATTGGGTGTTGTGACAGGTTGTACACACTCTCTTGGGTGCCACACGTGTCACATCATTCATTTGAAGGGTCGACTTGCTCCTTGTTGACCATTTGACCAAGGTTGTTGCACTTGAGGACCAAATAAGCCTATTTTCCATTCATTGGGCATTGTTGATGGGGGATGTTGGAGGATTTTGAGGAGCTATTCACCTTTGGGCCCCTTATCTCACATGTGTGGGGCATTTTGAGCATGTGATGGAGCAATTTGAGGGGACGACCCTCATGTTTCTTGGATCCACATGTGTGGAGGCCTTGTTGAGCATTTAGAGGACATCTTGTTACACTTTGACGAGGTTGGCCTCCCTTAGATGATGGAGTTTGTTGTATTTTGACCATGCCTATCTCTCTTTTGATGAGGATGTCCACTTGAGGAGATTGTTGCACATATTTTGAGGGTGGCATTGTGTTAGGAACAATTATCTTTTGACAGAGTGCCCAAAATTTTTCCATATCGACCCCATTAGATGCAAAATGGCCATGGGATTTCCAAAATGTGGCCATAATAGAAATCTGAGCAAAAATTGACACAATTATGGTGCTTTTAAAATCTACCATGGGAAGATTTTTAGCAAATTTTTGACTACTTGTTTGAGGACGTTCCACTCTCTTGATGATTGATTCACATGTGGGATACATTTCTAGGAGGGCGTCCACTTGGTAGAGGCATCTATCTTCATTTATTGTACATATGGCATTAGTCCACCATATTTGATTGTTGTTGACTAGATCCTCCCTTTTTTGTTAGAGGATATTCGTATTTTGAGCATAGATCTAGATTTGTTAGAGATCTAATGCTATTTTATTGTAGAGTTGTTGAACTCTTCATCTATAAATAAGAGCCTCCTCCTCATTGTAAAATCGTTGGAAGCTATTGGAATACAAACCGTTTTGCTCGTCTCTTGTCTAAGGCTTTGGTGATGGAAGATCAACCTTTCTTGAAATGTGGCAAATGATTCTTGGAGCATACTAGTTAGGGTTTTATTGCAGGTTTGTAATTGTCAAAGGCTACTTGGGCGCCATAGAGGAGTGGCATCGCTACATTGGAGAGGCAAGCTCTTGCCTCTTGTTTCTTTGTTTGAAGTGTGTGAATCTTTGCCCTATTATTCCTTGTGAACAAAAGCAACATTCATTCCCTTTTAAGCAAAAACACTCCCTAGTTGTCTTGGAGGTGGTACGATTTTTTAAGGCCCCTCCCTTCGAATATTTGTAGTGATTTCCTTGCTAGATCTAGGACTTGTAGGATCTTGTTTTGACAGCCCTACTTTCCCTTTAGATCTTTTCAAGAATTGCCCCCATTAGTTGCATCTTGACCCCATTTCCCAACCATAGCAAGGCATTGGTTTTCTTCCCTTCTCAACCAACCAAAAAATCCAAAATTCATCTTTTTTTTGCCCTTTTTGTTTTGTTTTGCAATCTGGAATTTACTGCAGAAAATTACCCTAAAAATCAGATTGCATTTGAGCCATAAAACCCTAAAAAATATACCTTAAAGTTGGCTTTCACTCCCTCAACAAATTGCTGAAAATCACCTCCAAACCCTAAGACATCTTGCTTGATTGGGGCCCTTGTTGTGTGCTTTGTTTCAAGATATTATAGGGCATTTATTCTTTGGTTTACAACTGAGTATTTCATCAAAAAAATCAGATTTAAAATCAATTAGCTTGAGTTATATGCAAATCGTTCTACTTTTCTATCTCAAACCCTAGACGTTTTGCATGATTTTGGTCTCTTTCTTTTGATGGTTGGAAATTATTCAAAGATACTTTAAATTTGGGTCTTAGATCTGCAATTTACCTTTGATAATATCATACATACAGATTTAGATGTGAAATTGAGGACTCTAAGCCCTAAAACCCTAGACATCTCACTTATTTTGCCCTAGTTTAAGCACTGTTTCATCTCTTATTGAGGGTATTTGATAAGTTGATTTGAAATTTGGAATTTGTCTTGAGATAACAATATAAATTAAGATCTTAGATCAACTTACTTGTTAATTTAACAAATCTACTTCTTGGTAAATATCTAAATCGATTTGCTAGATTAAAGTCTAGTTTGTCACTTGTTATATCTTGAAAATAAGGTTGTTTTAGATCTCTTCTAAATCTAATATTTCTGCAATAAATATCTTATAAACAGATTTGGATTGAGTCATTTACTTCTTTTATGCAAGTGTGTTGAGTTTCATAGCATAATCTTAAGTCTACTTGCAATTGGTTTAGTCTTGCGTTGCATTGGTTAATCTTTAAGGCTAATTGGAAATCTGATTAAAGTGGTGAAATTAAAAACATTAATCATATACATTAAATTGGATAATAATAACACTAAGCTCTCTCTTGCTCCCACTTCATACTTTAACACATTGATCTTAATTGACCTTAGGGAAGCCCCACTTGACTAGGGTCATCCGTAGTCTAGAGTGAGAAAGGCAAAGCTACTGAGGTCACAATGGTGGATTTCCTAGAGTTTCCCTTAGGGTCTCATCCTTGTGTTCATGACTTTTACACCTAGTGAGAACTTGGGAGGTAACACTACACATGCGTGAGCCTACATTTGTTATTGTAAGTTGCTTGTAAGGGCATTGGCCCACATATGTATTTGTGATGTCCCCATTTTTGGGTTTCATTGCTTTGCAGTTGGAGGTGACCTTCGGGGTTTATGCCATCCTAACCAGAGGGTTAAATGGAGGTTAACAGTGAGCTCAAAGGATTTGAGGGAATTATATGAGGCCCAACCTAGCCCATTTACCATATCTCATCATCATGATCATTTCCACATAGTTTGTTCTTGGTTCCGTGGCATTCCGACGATTCTCGTAATTTGGGTTATTATTGAGCATAATTTAATTAAATACACTAATGGTATTATTCAGATCATATTATCTAAGGAATACCTTGGTGTAATAGCTCGTTGGAATCAGGATGAAAATATCTAAAGGTTGGGATGATGAGAAAGGGGCTTCCGACATTCGGAAATGTCTTAAAGCCAATTAATCACTTTCCGACATTAAAAAGGGAATTAATTAATTGATTATTTAATGTCATCAGAGCGAGAAATTAATCTTTTTTAAGAAAGGTGACATTGAGTAATTGGAAAAAAGGCGCCTAAGTGACTATTGAATTAATAAAGTCACTAAGTCACTTTAACTTATTAACTAAGTCACCTGACACGAGGACACAAAGGACACAGAAATATGAGTATCCGACACGGGCACGACGACCCCCGGAAACAAGACATGAAGGACACGTTATATATATATATATATATATATATATTAAAATTGAAATTATGAATTGCACATACAAAAATGAAATAATTAAACTGTAATCATTTACATGATGATGATACAAATTCAATCATACAACTATTACTAATTTAGTAACTACTAAGTTACTAAGTTACTATCATAAATGATGACATTGCCAACTCAACACTGTTGTCCAAACCCATATCATCAGGAAACACATCCCACATCTTTGTCTTTCCCTTCAACCACTCTTCTCTCTGCCCAGTGCCTGCATATAAGACAGGGGTTGGTGTGCGCATACACCACTAAGTCACTTGACACAATGACAAAGAGAAGAGTTCAATAGAAGAGTTTATACTTGAGTGAAGGGTACATTTTTACCGGGGTCGTGACAGAAGAGTTCAACAATCAATGCCAACAACATCGAGGTACATAAAGGGCTTGGTGCCCTTGATTAAATGCCAGTTCCATACCCTTATACATGATAGAATCTAGTGGAAACATTGCAATCCTTCCAATCTTGAAATCCTGAAAACCGTTAAGTGTGTTGAATTTTGAATGGGACCTTTCTACTTTCTCCATAGGAAGTCCAATGAGGTTGGAACCACTCTCAAACATCCTGAAACAATTAATGGTAATGTTAAAAATTTAAGTAAAAGGTTGAAAATGAAAGATAARGGAGAATGTCACTTTTACTTACTAGGGTGGGTGAAATGRAGGGGGTGGGGACCTCTTTAAATATCATTAGTAAGGACAAATAACCCTTAGCTGCACACCGAAACACCTCATAGCTGCAACTTGCATGAGAAAACATGAGCCAGGGTCCTTCTCTRAGTAGGACACATGWCCTGTTTTCAGGACACGTGTGTCCTGTGAACATGACACGTTCTAAACAAGTGTTGGACACAAATTAGGTCAAATCGTGTTCGACACGCTGGACACACGACACAGCGGGGGGTTTCGACGTGTCATGTGACTTAGCTTATTAAAAGGGTAAAAAGGTTTCAAAAGGGTCAACGAGAGAATAAAAGGAGAATGAGGGGCGCCCTCTCTCATTATGCATATTGTTATTTTCGAAAACGAAATTGAGAGAGCTCTTGTGGCTTTGGCTCTTGGGACGAAAAACCGTAGAGAGTTTTTGAGGTTGGTTTCAGTGGTGAAACTATCCACCCTAGCTGGTCATTGAGAGGAGATCATTTAGATCTTCTTACTACGCTTCATTTGTGAGGTAGTTCATCTTCTCGTGGTTGAGATTTCTCTTTTAGTGTCTGAGTTCTTTATTGGCGACTGGGTTTTCTTCATTTTGGGACGGGTTTATTCCTTTGGATGGGCGATTTTCTCTTGTTGGGCGAGTTACCTTTTTGTTGGGTTGAGCTAATTTTGTAGAGGCCGATTTTCCGTATTGGGGGTTGAGTTCTCTCTGCTGGGCACTTTCTCTGTATGGCTGGGCGCATTTCTTGAGGAAATATTGTAGTGGAGTGAGTTCTACACCGGTCTGGGTGCATACTCTTCAATCTGGGCAGCAAATCTCCATTGCTGGTTGAACCTATTACACTTCTTGTTGAGTATAAAGGCAGATTTACAGCTGTCATAAGTGTTTCCAGAGCTGGTTTATGCTTGATAAGATTTCCCTAGAGCAATGAAACTTATTGGATACATTGTTATCTTTTCTCTTGAATTGTCTAGTGGATTGGGGTTGTTAACAGTTAAAATATTTTCCACTGTTGCTGCTACTTTATTTTATTTCATAAGAGTCCTAAGGCTGAAAACTCACAGGGTGAACATCTGTGAAACCTCTAGTCAAGTGGTGAAATTTCTGAATTCTCCGGATAGCAGAAATTTCTACACTACGCTGGTTAATAAATAATACATTCTCTGTATGTCTATCTCTTGTTTATGGTCATGCTTTACTAGTAGCCAATAATCTTGTAGAATGATCTTTCATAAAGTATGCCTGACCTTTATATAGCTCACAAAATTGCAATACCTAGTTTTTTAGTCTTTGCAAGATGAGAAACAATTTGGATTGTTAGAATGTGACAAATCTAATATCAGGAGCAATAGTGGAAGAGCATCGAATAGCAAAATGTTGATGATTCATGAAGTAGATTATTATTACTTTTGACCCCTTTCATGGTTTCAACTTTCAAACCTGTGCATTGTTTTCCTGTGTATGTGCCAAGTCCATGCAAGCAATACTTGTTGAGCTTTTTTTTCTGCAGGGGTCTTGAGGACAAGATGTCAATCCAGAGGCACTGTATTAGTAAGCAAGTTAACTGTTGTTTTTGTTGTGAGATGTTGCCATACTTATGGATGTCATGTGGTGAACCGTGAAACTAGCTAGCTGGTTATAATCTTTGTGATTACTGTCTTTGTTCTGAGGCATGGTGGTATGTAGGTATGCTCTATGTTTGGTGGATGTTTTTATACGACAAATGTTCTGTTGTTGAGGGATATTTTTATAAGACATTCTATCTGCGTTTGTTATTGGACATTAATGATTATTGGTCTCTGTTATTATAGATGAACTCTGGTTTGAGATTGATCTGCGCTAGTCCCAAGATATTGTTATGCAAAATATTTTGGTGGAGTGCTGAGTTCCCTGTGGGGGTTTTCAGCTTGATGTCCAGTTTTCTGAGTGAGGGTTTTGCTGTTTGCTAAGTGAAGGGTTTGCCTACCTGTTCAGTTCTCTTTACTGTGCTATATCACTGTTTATTGGAGGGTTTTCTGCTGGGGTTATTTGCTGTTAAGACTCTGGTTTTATTGCTGTTTTCTTTGGGGGTTCCTAGCTATGGCAAAACTGTCCCACAGTCCTCTTTGACAGAGATCAAACCCTAGAGGTTTGATCCATGAACCTAAACTAAGTCTGAGCATATTTACAGAGGCATACATCCACACATGTGACAGGTACATCTCCCTTTGAATCAGGAGGTAAGCTAAAAGTTTAATTTCATACTCAGAAATATTGTTTGTTTCCAGATCTGTTTATATGTCTTCTTCTTTATGCTGATCTAGTGAACAGAATTTTTTTAAAGCTTTTTGTTTTTCAATTTTCCCTAATTCTAACAGATGTAGCTATAGTATAGTATTACAGCTATTTCTCATGGTTCAATTAGAGCTATTCATCATGAAATACATGTTAGCCTGTCTTAGCACAGCTAAGACTCTCTTTCTTTTATGACATTGCTTACTGCAAAATTTCATATCTATTTATGTGTTACACCTTAAACAACATTGCGATGGTGATCTATTCAAGAAACACTGGCATAGTTAGAAGAATGTCGCTAAAGGCATTAAGTTTTCTAGTCTAGTTAGAATTTTAGTTCCCACACTTTCAACTTTCGATGTTTTCCCTAGCTATAAAAACTGGCTTTTGCATGCAATTTATAGAAATCTTCTATTAGAATAGATTCCCTTTTATGTTGTTTGTTTACAAAATATGACTTTTTCTAATTTGTTTACTTTAGACATTGGACATTGTTGCTGAACATCCGGATAAGTTCAGGGTTGTTGCACTAGCGGCAGGTTCAAATGTGACACTACTTGCAGATCAGGTGATCATTTTAATTTGATTGCGGTTGACAGCTATTGTAAAGCCATGCATCTTTTTTAATTTTTAGTACAACAGGAGTGAAAACAATGCTTTTGTGATGCTGGAATTAGTCTAAGGAATTTATATTTCAGGTCAGGAGATTCAAGCCCAAGCTTGTTTCTATCAGTAATGAGTCTTTGGCTGGCGAACTCAAAGAGGCTTTGTCAAATATTGAACCTAAGCCAGAAATAATTTTTGGGGAGGAAGGAATTATAGAGGTATATCATTATTTGGTTAAACTTAGAAGTCCAGATGGATGGAAAACATTATTATGGCGTTGAACTTTATCACCTTTTTCAATAGGATAGAGCAATTTAAGGAGAAATGTCATACATAAAGGACCATAGTTTTTTAGTCTAGAGGAGAAACACTTTTATGTCCTGTAGTTTTCTTGTCTAGTTTATCTTGTGTTCCTCTATGTTTTGTTGATAACTTTGAGCTACTTTCTCTTTGCAGGTTGCTCAACATCCCGAGGCTGTCAGTGTTGTAACAGGCATTGTAGGATGTGCAGGGTTGAAGGTAAAGTCTGGACCTTTATATTAAATGAAAATTGCTATGTTACAATTGTGTTTGTAATGGATTTGAGTATGAACTGGTTACCAAGGACCATAGATTGTAAGTGTGTTAGTCTTACTCCTATAAAAGAGTAGTGGTTTTCATTCATAGAAAAGTTGTAAGATGACTTCCTTTTCTACATCTTTCTTGTCTTCTTCATTACAGATAAGTTAAGAAGTATGTCCGTGTAGTTGCCTGTCAATGGTATTCTAGACACTTGTTAAGCTGATGTATTGAACTTCAGGAATGGTGATAAGATATTTGTAGATTTAAATGTAAAAAAAAGGCAGGTGTGCACATTTGTGAGGTTATTGGAAGCTTTCTCATATCCGTGAGAAAGATTTGTAGGAAGTTTAAACTCCAAGTGATTGATGTAAAATTGAATGGTCCAACTTGTTTTACTATGATAGGAGTTTTAATGTTTTTTTGTATGGACTCTGATTTTTCTGAGAGGATTTTGATATTTTATCAGTTATTTTTGAGTTCTAGAGCTTGGTCATGTTTATTTGGATGAGGGAATTTCATGAACAAATCATTTTGGTGTATGCCTGTTAATTTTTCAGTCTTGTATCTCATCCAGCACACCTGTAATTGAACATTGTGTGTTTAAACTTTATACTTCCATGCAAGTCATAACTGTAATTCGATTGCCTGGATTTTTTCAGGTTTTTCTAAATTTGAAAGATGTCTTTCCATACTTCTATCTGTCTTCTTGGAGATATCAAACTGACCTTCCATGTTTCTTGTTTGTACACAGCCAACTGTTGCAGCAATAGAAGCAGGGAAGGACATAGCCCTTGCAAACAAGGAGACTTTAATTGCTGGAGGTCCCTTTGTTCTGCCACTTGCACACAAACACAAAGTTAAAATTCTACCTGCTGACTCTGAGCATTCTGCTATATTTCAGGTAGTTATCATTATGTTGATCGAAATATGGTGTAGTGTTTATTGTCTTTGTAAAGACCATGCCGTTTTTTTCTATCCTTCTTTTCCTTAAGTTATTAGCAATGCACTATTTCAAATGAAGAAAATAAGAAGACTTTAGCAACAATTTTACAGTAACATATGAAAGTTTCTGCATAAATATCATGTATAAATTAGTAATAGACTTTGCAGAGAATTGTTTCTAGATCTGAAAGAATTGCTTGTCTGCAGTGCATTCAAGGCTTACCAGAAGGAGCCCTTCGGCGAATTATTTTAACAGCTTCTGGAGGGGCATTCAGGTGTGTGAATTTTTTTCTGTAGTTTCCTCTGCATATTTTCTCAAAGAGACCTCTATCAATAGGCTTAAGACAATGAGTACAAAAATTTAGTACTACATTCATGTATGTGCAGGTGTAAATCCTGATGGTGACATACTATTACTATTTAAAATGGACATAACCTAGGACTATTTCAGGGAACTGGCATGGAATTCCTGCCATAGCTGCCAATTTAATCAACGCGATGATCGAAAGTGGCCAACAACTTTGCATTTGAAGCAGGCTGTGCATAACTGTTTTTTTTTTTTACAAAAACTGAAATTTATATATATAAAAGGCACGGCCGAGGTCTCATAGTACAAAAGAGGATACTGATAGAGGATACCAGCTACAAAATTTCCATCAAAAGTTTACAACAAAGAGTCTGTCAAAGATTATACTTCTGATATCTAAGCTTTTCAAATCTATCTTAGAACTATCTTTCGGAAAGATTTATTTATGCCATTTTTACAAAATTTTGAAGTGCCTTACTGATCTGCTTAGGCTTGGTCTTCCTCTGGAGCTCGATCTTCCTCTGGTGGGGGCTCAAGTGCTACATTCAGATCGGGCAGAATTGGGTCTGCCCTGCTTCCTGTCTCCTCGTTCTGGCTTTGCATTGAAGAGTTGGATAGCCTGGCTTCCAGAATTGCTTCCATGCGCTCCCCTTGGCGTCTGAGGAATTCGACTTCGTCTTGTAACTGATTGATTAAGGTGCGATGCTGAGCTAGTGTATCCAGAGTGAAGGTGAGTGTGGAGCTATGAGAATCCAGACGTAGTGCTAGTTGCCGAGTGGTGGAGAAGTTATCATCCACCAATTCATCCTCCAATATTTCACGAGCTGGGCACTGTGCCATATTGGAAATTAGACTGACTGTAAATACCCTCCTCCAATTACTGGTGATTTCTTTGACTCGATCGGGGCTGGCGTTGAGGTTGGTGTTGCTTTCTTTAATTTGTTGTGGCTGTCTTTATAATTTTCGTTGTCAATACTGCCTCTGGCTATGCTTCCTCTGTCTTCACCGGTGCTGGAGCTTCCTCGGACTGTGGGGTGCCTTTCGCTATTGCCGTAGACCAAGTCACCTCTGGTGCGTCCCATGTTGCAGTCTTTGAAATTGCCTTTCGCCGTGCTACTCCCTGGGAGGCTGCTACTCACTGTTTCATCAATTGCTTTACCTCTGCTGCTGAAGCTATGTCATATTCTCAAAAGGCCTCTACTCTTTAACTGCCCTTCCCAATTGAAAATCCACGTTAACGGGTTCCGCTGGGGCTGGCTGAGACATTGAATCGGGCGCTGACTATCCCGATTTCCTCTTATGGATATAATTTGGAAGGAAGAATGTCATGCAAACTCAGGAATGGAATGACATTCAAGCGTTGATGTAGCAGGTACTGCCAACATCCGCTTACTGTGAAGCATGGCTGAAATCCTTTCACAGGCCTTCACCTCAAGTGGAATTAAGGTAGAGGTGATGTTGCTGGCTGTAGGGCGTGCGTGGAGTGACGGGTGCGACAAGTTCCCATGGAGGAGGAGCTCCTTGCATACCAGGAAATCCATATTTTCGTCCTGCAGCATACAGACTCCCACGGGGTGGAGAATGCGCAGGTACATTGTTACCCCGAGCATGATGCTCAGCTTACCACTTAAACCTTTCAGCTGAAACGCCGTGTGGGAGGTGGCGCCAGGTGGAGCGTATTCAGGAGAGGGTTGAGGCATTAGGGGGGGGGGAAGAAAAAGGGCCTTCCCATAACTTCCATGTGACCAGGACCCATTCCAATTGCTAGATTTTCCTGCTCATCCGCTATCCCATTGTTTGTGTGTAGGACGTGGTAGAATGAGGAGTGAATGGTGGATAGGATAGCTCCGGTCCTTTAATGATTCTTTTCAACTTTGTATTCTTCGGGTCTGTTCTTTTAATAAAATGCCGGATTATATTCTTGGAGTCCCCTATTACAATTATGTGGCCGAGTTGATGATCCTGAGCTAGGAGAGCTCCTTGATATAGCGCATAGGCCTCTGCCAAGTTGTTGGTGGTTACGCCCAGATTCCAAGTGTAGCATAGCAATCTTTATCCTCTAGGGTTGTACAATACCCCTCCTGCACCTACCTCCCCTAGGCTGTGCATACCTATTAATCCTTGGAACACAAGTTTTTGTAGTAGTGCAAAACGGAGAACATGGGGTAAAACATTGTAAATTGCACTTAATTGTATTTATGGAAGTGGAAGTGTATTGGTAGAAATTAACAGAATGATTTGCAGGCTTGCAATGATCTAATCATCTCTTTACAACTTTGCATTTACTCCATCTGATAATCTATATTTTCTTGCCTTCTGTTATTTTACTTCATGCGCCATTAACCATATGCAACACCATAGTCACCCCAAGAGCGTAGCCACAATGAAATACAATTCAACAACAATGAAATCTATTCTTTACTTTATTTGAGATGGGGAACTCTCCTAACCACTTTGAGGGGGAAACCTCCCAGTACAATGTTGAAGCAATGATAATAAGCATTCCATGCCTTATGAGGAAGACTCCATCCTTATTATACCTAACCTAGCTACCTAAGTCACGAGACACGTGGACACGAGACACGAAGGACACGAAAATACGAGTATCCGACATGGGCACAACGACCCCCAAAAATAGGACACAAAGGACACGTTTATATATATATATATATTTAAAAAAATTATATATATGAATTGTTTTTGAAAATTACACATACAAAAATGAAATATAGACATAAAGATTCATATTTTGTTAGAAACTAGAAGATTTACATCATACAAAACATGTAACATCAATGATGATCAAATGACAATCACAGAACACACAAGAAATTAGAACCATACGCTGCAACATTCTTAATCTCATTAAGTCATCAAAATCAAAATGTATTACAATGTAGATAGATACCGAGGTAGAGTCACTGATACTATAGGTGGGAATGCTAATGACAAATACAAAATAGCCATAGGGTGGATGCTAGAACCGTAAATGGAAGAATCTCATAGCTCATGAGTCGTGACTGTCAGTAGTCCTCCATGTCATAATCATCAAGATTGGCATCACTACCATTGCTCTCTCCTTCATCCTCCATCCTCCTCCTCCTCCCCTATATCCAATGGAATCTATGCATTTGTTGATGTGGAGGATGACCCCTCAAGAGGATCACCATCATCAAAAGTGATCGGCTTTAGCACTAGTTCATTAGGATCCAAGTTGGCTAATGCCAACTCAACACTGTTGTTCAAACCCATATCATCAGGAAACACATACCACATCTTTGTCTTTCC
>JZKD02S1996436.1:139791-160177 GCA_000966675.3 Picea glauca | reverse complement strand
CATCTCTAGAATCAAAACAATTTAAGGATTGTTGTCACAACTACAACACCTACTTGTAATGTAACAAACTTTAGAAATATAGGTTAGAGGAATGACAATTACAACAATCAAACCCAGAGTCTTTACTTCTAGTGTGTTGTTCCTCTGAATGCACTGAGATCCCTCTAGATCCATGACTTCAACAAAATGTTCCTTCCTCCTGCAACTATCCTCATGACAATAATACAAATAATATATATAAAAGTGCATACCTGAGGGTGCTGATATGATTTCTCCAATGACACTTGACTGATTTCTGTCCTCTGACATATTCATAAAGAAGGTAGTCACAGTGTTACCTTTTTGTATCACCCACAATAATTCTTCCTTTGAAGTCTTGTCTTCTAGGAACTTGAAGTTGCTTGATTCATCAAGCTTATCTTCCATCATAGTTATGTTCATCATAATTTTAGATTCTTCACAAACCCTTGTCAATTGGGATAGAAAACCTAATGGCTAGGCTAGGCTAGCAAACTTAGGTTTTGTTGGGCTTATGCATACCAACAATAAGACTTTAAAGTCAAAAGAACACAGGTAATCTTGAAGGCTTCTTCAAAGAGTTGCAGAAACCCTAAAAACCATAAGTCTGTAGAAATTTGTGGAACCCTAGAAACCCTAGGGACAAAAATAAAAAATTCTCGAAATTTCACTTTAAGAGGTTCTGGAGGTGCGCCGAAGGAGGCCGTACCCTTGTGTCCAAATTTCATCCACAACGTACAAGTATTAAGGGTTGGAACACCTCCAAAAAGAGGGCCATACGAATTTTCTAGAAACCCTAGGAGGGTTGTATAGTTCTGCAGAAATGAGAAGATGACCGGTAGATGCTTTGTGCAATGGGTTCTTCAATACCTATGCTCTGATACCATGCTGATTTTTTTGTAAGCTAGGATTAAGCATGAAGTTCATTCCATTTTAGCATTTTACTTAAACCATAGGCAATTTGTTGCAACAACCAAGTTCACAAGAAGAAACACCATGCACAAGTACACAAGAAGTATCCTGGGAAACCCTTCTCGACAAGGGAAGAAAAACCCAACCAATCCTTTGCTATATTCTTCAAGAGAAATACCTCCACCACCATAAATACCTAGCACACAAAAGGGTGCTCACAAACCCTAGAAACCTAGCGCCCAAGAGAGGTGCACACTTTTCTCAAGAACAAGTGTTTGTTGAAATTTCCAAACTCAAACTTGTGATATGATTTCTCAATGGGGAATTACCTTTACTTATATTAGACTGAACCTATCAACACAGTTTCTATTGGAACAACATGGCCGACCTAAATATCTTATAATATACTTAATAATTACCATATTAATTATCTTTTACATTAAGGTGGGGTCGACCTGTACTCTCTACATTACAAATAGAGTTATAGGTAAGGCTGACTCTTGAACAATATAGCAAGAGATCTCATACACCCATTAGTGCTCAACCACTAGGGGCACATCCACAGGGATGTTCACATCTCTATCTCACCGCGTCTCACAAGAGAACCACACTCACTAGTGCTCAACCACTAGGATCATGTTCACTTGTGCTCATCTACAGGCACGTCCAACTCAATCGATCTTCTTTCCCACTGCATTACACATGAGAGTCATCTGGAGTTCATCATCTCAACTCTCTGCTCAGAGGAGGCTAATACATCGTTTCATCTTTGTCTCAGAACGGTGCACCCAACTCATGATAATTCACACGTTTACCTGTGCTCAACCACAAGCACGTCTAACTCAACATATATTCTTTCTCACTGCGTTACATAGGAGAATCATCTGGAGTTCATCTCAACTCTTTGTAAGGAGGAGGCCATGACAATGTTCTAGTTCTGTTTCAGATAGGAACCACACACCCATCTCAGGGGCTCTCTCTAAAGTGTGTGTCCTGGAGGATGTCTCACGCAGTTGTAATCATCAACAAGGACAAGAATGGAGGTAAGTCTATTGCTTGTTGGATATGTGGAAAATATCATTTTTCTAAGAATTTTCCATTGAAGTAGAAATTGTTCGATGATCCAAAATGGATTTGAACCAAGAATGGTTGTAGGAATTAGTATATGCAAGATTATTTCAACAATTAATGAAGGTTGGTAAACCATATTAAAGACAATGCAATGCAAAGTGAATAAGACAAAAGAGAAAAAAATGAGAATTCAATGAAAAGAAAAAAATAGTAGAGGAGAGAAAAGAGTTAGGAATGGGAAACAAAAGGTCATCCTATTGGCCTTTCCATTACCTTAATTCTCCCTATTTCCTCATGTAATTTCACTCTCAAAGGGTCTTTTGGCCAAGGGGAGGATACTAGATAGTGAGCCAAGAAATCATTGCAACAAGATATTTTCGGAATAATAGAGTGAGCCCCCCATTTGAAGCTCCCCATTCAAAACTAATTTTCCCATTTGAGTTTCCAAGGTAAAATTCATGAGTTCATTGTGATTGATTCATGTGTTTGATGTTTTTCTTCTTCATATTAAATCAAATTAATTTCGAGTTATGCTATGATGTGAGAGATCATTCTCTGTGTGTAAATAAATAAAGAACCCCAACAACTCCAAAATGTCCACCTTCCTTGAAGTTTGAGATCAATCGTCGTTAAAATTTAGTTGTCCTAGTTAACTAGGAAGTTGCTAATTTCGAGTTCTTGATATTGGGAAAATTTCTCACTCCTCTATTGTTCAACTCTCCACCTTGGTCGATTCCACTGCCTACATTGACTTCAATGTTCCCTTGGGTCGAATTCCGTTGCTGGTCGACTTAGTCCACAATTGCTCCACTTGTTTGAGCGTTCTGCTTCCTTACAAGGCGAATTCATCTTTCTTCTGATAAGTTTGCTGAAGACCAATTTTATTAGTTGTTGTGAACTTTATTTAATTACTTTACCGTTTAAATCAATATTCGGGTTGAAGTTTTAACTGCTAGAACGTTTTCCCATTTCCCTAGGCGGATTTACTTCTCCCTAGGACGATTTTACCCTTACTTGAGTGAATTATTCTTTTCCTGGAGTGCAATTTCATTGCATGAGGTGAATCGATCCTCCATGGTCATTTTATCTCACCCATTATCTCACCCACACAGATGTATGGTGGCCATACGTAGCCTATGGACGTCTTATCTTTCTCTCCATAGTGGCTGGCATCAATACAAAAAGTTTTTTGCATTTGACCATGATAGCACGAAAAAAATGTTTATTATTGAAGCAAAACGTTTTGGCAATCATGAAAGTGAAGGGAATCAACCATTTTTCGAAATTGACAAATAAACAGACAATGAAGGTGATTCAGATGGATGTCGGTGGCCTCCCACTTATTCCAACTTGTTCATTTTTGACAGTTTTATAGTTTGATAATTTTTCCTAGTTTTCGGGTCCCCGACTTTTGGGGACGTTTTAAGGCCCTAAATAAATGTTTTTAGAGCTCTCCACAATCATACTATACACATAGTCAAAGTATAAGGGAACCATGTATAGTCCTTGGATAGACCTTTCCAACGGGCTATCGCGCGCCTAAAACAAAGATCGTATGCAAAAGTTACGAACCCAGAAAGTTGATGTACTAGCTTACCCCAACTGGACCCACATGATTTTTGGCGCTTCATCTCCTAGGGTTAGGTTTTTGGATGTCTAGGGTTTTGTAATTCATGCTTATTGTAAAAATGCCTTTAGAGCCTCATTGTAATCATATTCTTGCGAACGAGCGCAACCGTCACATCTCTTCTCAGAGATAAGTCGTTACCATTCCAACAAGCTTGTTTTCCGTTGCATTTTATAGTTTCAATTTATTTCCTTATTGAATATAAACCAATTTTACTGTATCTATGTTATTATGTGTTACACATATTTTAATAATCTGTATTCATTTCGTTTTGCTCATAAAATCTGGATCAGAAGGTTCATCTGCTAAGTATGCTCATTAAAAGAGTAGAGTTAGTTTCACTTAGTAATTTGAAATAAAGTGTTTAATTTATAGTCTTGCATTGATTATCTAAGACTTCTAAGATGAACAACATTAATTAGTTTCAAAAGAATGCATGTTGTTCACTCCTTTATTAATAATATTTGATTTGTTTCTCGATGTTCAAGGAGTTGTGCATTTGTTGCTGGAGTATTGATGTTCTATATGCCTCAATTCATAGCACAAAATGTGTTCTCACCTTTCATGTCTTGTTTCCCAACTTGGAAATTGTTTGATATGCTAAATTGTTTCCATTGGGATTGAATACATACAAGGAATCCAGTGGCATTGACCAAGTTGTAGATTGTTTCTAATGGACATCACCTACAAAGACTAGTTGTAGCCATTCATGTACATAGGATTTTTCTAGCATCTCAAAGCCAAGAAACCGAACCACTAGAAACATGACTGGAAATGATCATAACCATATTGATGAGTGGGTTTCTCCATTGTTAAAAATTGGCATTGGATTTCCATAGCACTCAAACTCATGAAGCTAGAACTCAAAATACTTTATTGGCATACATGACATTAGGCAATTCAAAATTAGAGACTTGACATCGATTGACTCATTGAGAACATAGAATTTCCATTGTCATTTGGTTTCTTGTATGTAGGTTGCATAGAGGAGTCAATAAATCATACACAACAGAGGTTGCATAGAGAGCATAATCCTTGTAGCCACTCCAATAATATAGATCCTTGTACGAGATAGAGGCCTAATGTCCTTTCTACAGATATAACAACTTGTATAAGGATAAGAGAGAGATCAGAAACGTACTTCCACACATAATCTGTGTTGGTGAAGTGAGTGGGCTATAAGTTCCTCATTTAAGGCAGATAGTATATGAGAAATTGCATCCTTGAGCATGACACAACTACCAAAACTTTGAAGAGACTATTGTAGACCTTAGCATGAGTAAGAAAATAAAATAAAAGTTGGAAGACCTAAGGGCCAACAATGCTCAACTTCAAGAAGAAAATGAATGCTTGAAACACAAGGTCCAAATGTTCAACTAGAGGATGCAAAAGATGGAGAAGAATGTTCAGACCTCTGCCAAATTGTTTCCATTGCTTATTAAGAAGTCTGAAGAATGAAAAAACACCCTCACTATAGTAATGGCATATTGGTACAAGCACATAATGCAACTTGTATATCTTGGTGAGAAGGTCATTTAGTTGGATAACTAGCAAGAATATAGGCTCACCAAAATAATGGCATAACTGCAACAAGAGTTGACAACAAAGGAGGAGGCCTTGGAAAAGCTACAAGCAATTGTCCAAGAGCACTAAGAAGCAAGGAAATCTTTCATTCCATTGTCCAAGCTGAAACCATGACTGAGACCACCTTGGTGTTGACTCTCAAAATTGTCAAAGAGTCACTTGCCTGCAAAGAATTGCAAGGCATACACATTAAAAACAAAATTATATACATATATATTAAGTAAACTATAAGTGGGGACCCCTATAGTGTCATTCAATTAAATAACTAGGAAGAGCCCCTTTGAAGGAAAAGTGACTTAAATTCTTTATTGCTGATGGATGTCTTTGATACTTAAGGACTACCTGCATGATGATTATTTTGATATAAGCTTGGCTTTAAGTGATAAAAATAGTGGTTTCAAATGGTATTCAAAACTCACTTTTGGGCATTTTTTGATTAAAGTACAAATGTCGGGAAAGATCATCTCCAAAAAAAAAAGGGGTGTTTTATGGCTGTTATTTCAAATGATAAAAGAGTTTTTTTTATGAATGCATCGACATGATATTTACCCACTAGTTGTTGAGTTTTAGACATACAAGTAAAGGTGACCTGCATACATATGCACATAACACATCACTTATATATATTACACATGTTATATGTACATGGTTCAATACATATTAGGAAATCTACAAGGATGTGGTAGTGCCGACCTTATTTTTACATTGTGATAGCATAATCATTTATATTTGAAAAAATGTTGAAGGTCTTAATGCATATGTGATATTATCCACACCACAGAGAAATTGTATATCGTATCGATATGATCCAACATGTATATTTTATAGACATTGCATGGTATGGATGACGATCTTAATTATGGTAGCTAAGTGTTGGAAGTTCATATGTTAGTGAATGTTGATATTTCGAATGCGTGTGGGACATCCTGTATGCATATACCATACAATGAACATTGTTGTTTGTCGATGGTGGTTAATATGGTAGGTGGATGCGTTGGTAACATGTGATCCTAAATGAGATGGCGCTTACTTGGCACTAGTTTTTTTCTTGAGGTTTTGACGTGGCTTGTCTTGGGTTTAGCAAGTGATTAATGTTGGCTGTCACCCTAACACAAAGTGACTAGCAGTTAATGCACTAGCTTATTGTTTGAAGCTACCACTTTGGGTTTTGACATTCGTTTCATTCGTTAGTGGAAATCGAGCTCTGGTAACTGCAACAACTGCTCGAAGACGCTTTTTAACATGCACAACACCATGTACTAGGGTTTCGATTCCCTATCATTTAATTTGCTTTTTGGTTAATAATTTATGCCTCGCTTTGTAACTACATGCTGTGCTTGTCATTTGATGCTTTCATGTTTTGTTTTGAAGGAAAATAAGGTGGGTTTACTCCTATTTTTGGAAAAAATGCATACAAATAAGTTTGAATGTTATGATGGATGGTTGATTTCCATAGTTATGGCTGTTGGTTTCCTATTTACCACATTGGTCTACGTTTGTTTATAGCTCATTAAAATGACAAAGTATGGTGCTTTGGGTCTTTGGTGTTTTAGTGTTGCAGATCCTGCATTGTTTCTTGAAATAAAATGTCACACAACCCTATGCATAACTTTGTTGGTATACCCACAAGCACATCTCGGTCGGAACAAGTCTGGACTAAAATGTTTTGGGTCAAAACCCTCTTATTATAAACATTTTGTTGTTCGTTAGCAACCACAATTCTGTAAAACCATTGTCATTTTGTTTATGGTCGTTGTTTGAGACCGAAAACAAAAATGAGGCATCACCTTCTCTGCATATTATGATTAGATTTGTGACAATGTTACACAAGACTCTGAGATTGTTTCTTAGTAATCCATTGGGTCTCGTTGGAACACATATAATCTTGAACTTTTGAGCTTTACATCCTCCACTTCGTGAAATTATAATCTTTCCCAAAACGATAACTTAAAGAAGAACTTGTCAATTTTAAATGAAATTTAGTTTTGGTTAATCAATAATAAAGCATGCGTGATATTTGTCGTTGATGAAGTTTTTCCATTTGATCGAATGATCATAATTTCTCCGGAATTTTGGAGCCGCCTGATGGTTAATAACGTGAATCACTAAAGGTTGCTCTGGAGCTTCATGCTTCGGGTATTTCAATAAGTCTTAACGATAAAAGTCCCAAAACCCGAAAGTGTTCGTTCATCACTTTTCCTAAACCTTTGAAGGACATGAGTCAATGTACGTGTATCTTTTGAGTCTTCCCCGAGTTGACACGTGGCACCCTTTTCTAACATTTTTGTTTGAAGATTCATTCGATTCTAAGTAACATGTGGCACCCCCCTTTTCTCGACACGTCATCTAGAATGATGTCATCTACAACACGTCACTACGAGAGATGACCTTTCATAAATATAACAAAGAACTAATTCATAAATCACTGAAGCACCAAAATGCCGAAGGATTAAACTTTAATTAATTAAGTTGATCATGGTCAAGAGATGATTAATGACTTTGCACTTCGGGGTTCAGACGTTTACCCTTCATTGTATCCTAAAATCTCCGAAGTCTGAATCTCCGAAACACTTAGAGTTAAATATGATTAATTAAGACTTAAATTGATTACCAGATAATTAATCACTTCGCAGTTTCGGGTTTTGAAGGTTTTCTCTTGAGCTACTTTTAAAGTTCCTGAATTCTGAACTGCAGAGACACTTGAAATTAATGCACTTTTCAAACATGGTTAATTAAAATGTTAAAAACGATTATCTAGAGACTAACCTTTGCAAATTCAAGATTCAGATAATTCTCACTCTATCTCATCTAAATTTCCCAAACACGAACCGCCGAATATTAATGGCATTTTTTATGTAGATTGCGGATCACCAGATAGACTTTTCCATTAAAGTTGATAATTTTTCCATCGATAAAGCTATACTAGAATCAATGCATCCGATGTGAATAAAAATACTTCAATTTTGAATTTCATTGTCACCTTCCGCAGAGTAGCAAGTTTTATCTGATTGAGAATCTCACGCGATTCCTCTGCAATATGTAACCTCGTTTTGTTCTCTCGATATCATGGCACCACAGAAGATGATGAATAAGAAGGATACGACTGGCGAGGGTTCAAATTTGAATGTAGACGTTCTGTCAGACACTATGCCACGAGCTATAGACTTTGTTAAATCTTGGACACAAGTGTTCGAGATTCTAGAACATGAGATTATAAACTGCTCAGAAGATTCCGACGATGAAGTGGACGACACTCACGAAGATAAACTCAGGCATATATCCCAATCAGATCTACACAAGATAGCTGCGCGGCTGAGACTCATGCCATATAATGACATGATAAGTTGGGCCCTGGAAAACATCAACGTCCAAACCAGGAGCATTTTCAACTATCAAAAGGTTGTTGTTGGGTCTTTCTGACCATAACACATCCAAGTAATGTATAAGCTATATAATGATCCTAAATATAATTACAATGCTACATTTATGTTGGAGTTTGAGAAACAACAATGCCTACAATATGATAAGAGTTATCTCGATATAATCAAGTCATAGAGGGGGCACCTAGATAAGTTTAGGGCTGATTCTCATGGCATGTATGCCACAACATCATTGGATACTCACATGATTTATGTAGCCATGATGCTTTGTAGACTATTCGGGAAGAAGAGTCCTACTCATTTCTTGGTGGAATGGGTGTTGATCATGCATGAGGTGGTCGAGGGCTTGTTGGCACAGGGGCAAACCCAGGGTTCAATGCTACAAAAATGCACCAACAAAACCCTAACTACCGTCCCTTTCGACAACACCTGCGAAGCATATGAAGTCTCACCCGAGGTAGAGGTAGGGGTGGTTGTAGGACTCAGGTGTCTGCAACCTCAGCTGGGACACAGATATGTGATTACAATACTTAATAGATAACTTAGCACCGTTAGTTCATTATTATTTAACCAATATCTACTCTGCAGAGAAAACAGAGCATCGCACCATTCACCCTGATCTAAAGTACTTAAGCACTTAGCATATATAAATGAACCAGATATAGAAGATTCAAGCACTAAGCATATTCACTTATATGAGATCTAACATCCAGATTCATCATAAGCACAAAGCATAAACATATCTATCTATCTCTCTATATCAAGCACTTAGAAAATAACACATAAATACATCAAAACATCACACAGATCAGAATAACACAATATTTACATGGCTCACCCCCACCCTGGGGCTACGTCCACCAATTATTCTTCTTTATTAGCTTCAATCAGTCATCTATATGCACAGAGCCACAAAAACCCTACTCCACATAGGACAGGAGATTTGCGCGCACCTTGCCAAATCCTCCTTCCTCGAGCTAGGTCTAGCACAAATCCTTTCACAGTCTGTTACAACCACTTGCACTTAGCTCTACAAGTTTCTCACAATATGCACATAGCATCTACAAACCAGACTTGCACTTTTCACTTAGCTCATCGATCTTACATCACATAGACGCTCTTTCTTACATTGCTTAGAAATCTATTTATACTTTACAAAATAGGCTTAAACATGGGTAAACCCATGGGCCAACATCCCATTCCCGTTACATATTCCCAAATCCCAAAAAAGGCCGAAAAAGGGGACGAGATCCTGTGATCTCTGCTTTGTCTTGCGCTCCGTCTTCAACAGGCTATCGAAGTCCCAAAATAGGTCAACTTGACCAAGAATCTCCCAAAACTTGGTCAAGGGCCAACAGACCCCCAACACTCACTTGTGACTCATCCCGAGTCACTTTGGTTTGACTAGTTCTGTTTCAAATGCCTCGAGCTTGGCTCTCGCTGCTTCGACTTGCTGCTATGCTACAACCTCCTATTCAAAGAACTCTTGGATGACTGCATCATTGATGGGTCCTTCTAGATGCTGTTCAACTATAGTGACAACCTTCTCTAGCTCTTCTCCTTGGCCTTCTACCTCTGTAAACAATTGATAGGCCTTGTCTTGTATGGGTTGGATCCTCTGAGTTACTTCCATAACTCTGCTCTGAATAGTATGGATTTTCTGCTGTGCAGTACGCTCCTCTTGGGAGCACTTCATTCTTTCCACAACTGACAGGGACTTCAGCTGTGACTGTATCTTTTCGGCTTGATACTTTGCCTCTTGGAGCTGCAACTCTAGTGCCTTCAATTTTTGGTTCTTTGTGAGTTGTTCATAGGTCTGGGCACTACGATCGGTAAGTTTCTTGCATTCCAAGGTAAGATCCTTTAACCTTTCAACTGCACTCTGGGCGATTGCTTCTCTTTGGTCTCTTACATTTTGTGGGGTCTCAGGTACAATGCATAGCTCCAAATCTGCTATGTGTTGCTGTAGCTGTTGGATGGATTCTGTGAGCTGGTTCACCTGCTGTGAAACTCGGTCTTTTGCCTTGATTTCTAAGACCGTCACAGAGCGAAGTGCTCTGTTGACCGCTTCTTGTGCTTCGAGTTGCTCTGCGAGAAACTGTTCCTTTTCTTTTTGTAGATGTACTTTTTCTTCATCAAACTTCGCTTGGAGAGCAATCTTTTCCTGTTCTTCAACACTTAGTTTCTCTACGAGCACTCCTTGTACTTGTGCCAAAGCCTAGGTGGCTTGTTTTTTTTCCTCCTGTTCTCGTCGAAGGCAAGATTCAAATGTATCGTCTAGGCAGTGGAGTTGAGCTGGCTCATCTCCCAATTCCGGTTCTCCTGGTGTAGTGGAGACCGCATGACTAGACTGTAGGGCCTGCTTTACCCCTCAGATTTCAGTCTCAATTCGATCATACATCTTTGCTTCTTGTTTCTCTACTATTTCCAGCGAAGCATCTTACAGGGCTTCCATGAGGAAGTCGAAGTCATCGGAGGTGAGAACAATCTGCATCTTGGTCATGGTGGCCTTCGATTTATTTTGGGAGGAAGGTTTCAGAGGTGAACCTTTACTCTTCTTCAGGGGATCAACCTCGTATCCTTTCTTCTGTTCGACTTCTTTGTCATCTAATTCTTCACCATCACCTCCTTGCTCCGGTGATATGGAAGCAGTCTTCATAGATACATTATCTAATTTGTCGACCTCTTCAGTCTTCTTTGTCTTGCTAGGTCCAAGTGTATCCTGCGCATTTTATGGGTTGTCGATGTCAGATATCTCTGCAAGGTCTCCTGGAATAAGGAGGTCCATAGACCAGTCCTTTGTGATCTCCTCCAAGTCCTCCTCCATCAGGTTATAGTAGGAATGAAGCTGTTGCTTGTGTTCATCGACGCGCACTGTGATGTAAATAAAATGCTGATCTGCACTAAACTTCATCAAAGGCCAGAACCGATGTAGAGTGTTCGGAGTCATGCGAGGCTCAGACTATATGGATATCTTTAGCTGATTGTAGTAGGTATGAAAAAAAACATTTGACTGCCACTATTTATTCATGTCTCTTGAGTACCACAATGTACTGAACTTCACGACCAATGGTTCAAAAGGCTTGATGTACGGGAAGGTCATACCTTCCGACATCTCCCAGGAAATAAAATCTATAAGGATCAAGAGCCAACTGAAATGAAATTCATATCCTTGATCTTGTGCTTCTCTGCAGTCGAGTTCCAACTGGTTCACCAGGTACTTCACCCAGTTCATCTGAAGGCCTTCCGTGCACTTTCCTGCGAGGTCGACTACAAAACCGGTGACTTGGGTAGGGCGGTTCTTTCGTACTAACTTCCTTGTAATCAATTGACAGGTGAGGTACACTGTACCACTCTGGATAGAAGCTACCTTGTAGCCTCACATTCCCTTCTTGACATCTCTATAAGCATCCTTGATATTCTGTGCTAGAGCGTGATCCATGGGTTTTCCGGGGTAAAAATCCTGTGGATCATCTCCTTACATACTCAAGCCCATGATCCGATTGATCAATGTAGGATCAATCATTATGCAACGATTTAGCCACAAATAACCTCTATGGTAACAAGACAACAACAACTTGATACATGCATTCACCTCCTGGTGTCTTCAGAAGTGAGGAATCTTCATGATGTTGAGCAGGGTGGACTGCTCAAGGTTCATAGTCCATGACTGGGGGATTATCTTTGAATTCTTCCCCTTAGTTCTGGTAAGTTACTTATGTGGGGCGAGCATGTTATAGAATTTTCGATCTCCAAGGTTAAAGTTGCTAAACTTCAATGCTGTAATTTTATCTTGGTCTTCTTGAACTACATGTATCCCCTTCGGGAGGTACGCCATAACCAAGGTGTATTAGAAATATCTGGGTACACTGTCTCGATTTACTGCGCCACTCAGAGGTGGAATATAGGCAGGTAATATACTCAGGATCAATTTGGCATTCACTAGATCATCCTTGTGCTCTATTCGCTTTTCATCTGATGTCCAGGATGGTCCAACTCCATGAGAAGTGGATAGAGAGGATGACGGTCCTCTCATCGATGATGCTTGTACTCCTATAGACATCGACATGACTCTTTCAGTCATGAGGTCGATCAAAACTTCTTCAACAAATTTCTCGGCAGTGCTCAACTCATCCGACATACACACTCGAGGTTGGAAATCTTCAGGTTTGGAGGGTAGTTTAGACATAGTAATAGGATAGAGGGAAATAGCGGAATGACCACTGTGTAAAATCAACAAGTCTGCGAGCTCAAATTCACGATTGGAAAAAGTGTTCTTGGTGGATGGCGCGACGGGATAAATAGGTAACTCGACAACGGGTCGCTTTCAATGGGCATGAAGACTTCATTAACTCTGTTCTGTCCATTATGGTGCGGTCCCAATGGTCAGATGGTGAGCTGTCTATCTATAAATTTCTTTCTACCCATTCAGAGTGTTGGTCTAACGGTTATAATGTCCGCAACAACTATATTGCTTCATCATGGAGAAGTGTCATGTGTCGCTGTTCTGATATCTCGACGAAGCTCTAATTTTATAAATTTTCATTCTGCGAGGTTCCCTTTGGATCCTTCTGCAACTTTTCGATCTTAGCTCTCTTCTTACTTAGCTTTCTAGCCTTCTTCCCAACATGTATGTTCCCATTCCGATGTGTATCTTCTTTTGGCATAGTTACTTCAGGTTGTTGATATTCTTTCCTAAGATTCAAGGGTGATCCTTCTTCTTTATCTGGAATAGGTAATTCAATCTCCTGTGGGTCTTATGGTGTTCTTGAAACTTCGACATCCGGCTCTCTGGTGCTAAATAGCTTCGATATATTCTTCTGTTCTTCAATCAAGTGTGCGATCCTTCTAGTCATGAATTCTTTTAACTCTTGCTTCTTCTGATCTAAATCTTCTTCTTCTTATTGCTTTTTGGCATGATCTCTTTCAATCCAAGGTTTTCCTAGTAGCAGGGTAAATGGGGCACTATTCTCAATAAATCTAATAATCTCAAAATCTTCCTCTATCGAGGTTCCATTGGCATTCATAGGTATTCAGGTGAGCTTTCCACATAGGTTTATCAAATTTCCTTTGAATAGTCCTATTCCTCCTAATGAAGGAATCATAACAGGCCTCCCTATAGCTTCCCAAGTTCTCTCTGTCATTATATTCACCTGTTTTTCCTCATCTAGAACACAGTCAATGTTTAAGTCTCCTATTCTTTCTTCAAGGCATTCCTTTTCTTTGAAGATCTCTTATAATCTGACATGTTGGTGGTCATTCAGGGTTTCTTTCATCTGTAGCAATACTTTCTCCGATTCTTTCTGGGATTCTATCATAATATTAGTTTCTGGATCTTCCTTAGGGTTTTATTGTCTCATGTTCATTTCTTCAAGCTTAGAAATCATTCTAGGGCAATCCAATAATTCATGGTTCATAGATTTACAACAAAGACAATTAGGTCTTCTCCTAGGGCATTCCTTAGCAAGATGTCTTGGTTTTCTGCAACTGTAAAAGAGGGTTAATCCTCTCTTTCTTTTAAATGATCCCCAACCTTTCCTGTACTGCGCGCTAGGATCATGGTAGCTAACCAACAAACATTTCTCTCTAGGGTTCTACATACACTTATTAGTCCAAACATTCTTTCTATGCATAGGTATAACATATTTTTCACTATTCTTATCAGATCTACTCATATCAAATCTTATTTCATCTATTAATACCCTAGTTTTCAAGTTAGGATAGAATCTATCAAACATACCTAGATCCATACTGTCGAAACAAAAATTTCCACTTATCTTACTTCTACAGAGCACAAAGCTCTTAGATCTAGAACTTTTCAATATTCTTACCTTTATCTGAGCATAGAACTTCCATATCTTGCCTCTTTTAAAAAAAATCTCACTTTTGTCTTTCTCAGAGCACAAAGCTTTCAGATATTACCTCTTTTCTTCAGATCAAAATTCTTTTCCTTAGCACATAGCTTGTCAAACTAAGTAGAGTACTGCGCACTAGAGCAACAGATCTATGCATAGAGCTTTCACAATTTCAGGTCGGATCTTTGCACAAAGATTCTTCTTCCTCAGTTCCCAGTAATTACAGTTTCAGGTCTCGTCAACGAAACCATTTGTTGGTATAAGGGCAGACCCAAGGTTCAACGTTACAACACCGCACCAAAAAAACTCTAACTACTGACCCTTTCGACAACACCTGCGAAGCAGATGAAGTCTCACCCAAGGTAGAGGCAGGGGTGGTTGCAGGAATCAAGTGTATGCAACCTTATCTGGGACACAGATTTGTGATTACAATACTTAATAGAGCACTTATCACCGCCAGTTCATTATTATTTAATGACTATCTACTCTGCAGAGAAAATAGAGCATCACAACATTCACCCTGATCTAAAGTACTTAAGCACTTAGCATATATAAACAGACAGATCTAGCAGATTCAAGAACTAAGCATATTCACTTATATCAAATATAAAATCCATATTCATCATAAACACAAAGCATAAACATATCTATCTATCTATCTATATCAAGCACTTAGCAAATAACACATAAATACATCAGAACATCACACATAGCAGATTAACACAGTATTTACATGGTTCACCCCCACCCTGGGGTTATGTCCACCAACTCTTCTACTTTATTAGCTTCAATTAGTCATCTATATGCATAGAGCCACAAAAACCCTACTCTGCATAGGACAGGAGATCTGCGTGCACCTTGCCAGATCCTCCTTCCTCGAGCTAGGTCTAGCACAAAGCCTTTCACAGTCTGTTACAACCACTTGCACTTAGCTCTACAAGTTTCTCACAATATGCACAAATAATATACAAACCAGACTTGCACTTTTAACTTAGCTTATCGACCTTACATCACATAGACTCCCTTTCTTACATTTCTTAGACATCTATTTATACTTTACAAAATAGGCTTAAACATGAGTAAACCCATGGGCCAACATCCCATTCGCGTTACATATTCCCAAATCCCAAAAAGGGGCCGAGATCCCAAAATCTATGTTTTGTCTTGCGCTCCATCTTCGACAGGCTATTGAAGTCCCAAAATAGGTCAACTTGACCAAGAATCTCCCAAAACTTGGTCAAGGGCCAACAAGGATACACTTTTAATTGGGCCAAATTTTTGTTAGATAATCTGGCCAAAGAAATTACTGAATACAAATTGGATAAATCAAAGGGGAAGCTCGCCCATTTCTATATGTTTGTGTATGTCATGGATTCTATCTGCTTCATAACCGTTTTCCCACTGATGAATTGGAGCTGGACCCCGACCAATGCAAAGCCTATCCACTTTTACCATTCCAAGCTGTGGGAGGAAAAGGCCAAAGATTTCTTCTATGAAATTTGCCACAATGTAGTGGTGCCTGTTCGTATAGCCATATATGGTCAACCCCCTCCTCAGATTTCAGACAGGATCATGGGAAATCTAGGCAAACTAGCAGATTGGTTCATGGAAGAAAACTTCTCTTATATCAAGGTTTTCGGATGCTTAGTTCCTCCCCATGCTTTCCCACGATTTTTACCTGACCGACTGGTATGCAAAGAGGAAGCTTACCAGACAATAACGAGAAGCATCAACAAGGAACTTAAAGTAGCCCAGAAAAAGGTATGGCCCACCTTCCCTATCCAGTTTGGTATGTTTTCACTATTAGACTTTGGTCATTCCAAAGTGGAGGCTGCAACTTTGAAGGATGTCAAATTAGTTGACATTGAATTTAAAAGGCATGAACCACATAAAATTGTGGAAAACCACCTGGCCCAATACAACATGAAGAAATATGTGAATGAAAACTCCCCACATGATGAAATATTCAGGGGAGTCAGTTCTTATGAGGAGGTACTGAACATATTCCAAACCTTGTCCCGAGATCAATAGACCAATTTCCTCAGTTTCCAAAGATACAGGCGAAACAATTTTCCCAAGTACTACAAGAAGAGTCGATAGCCGCTCCTCTTACACAGGAATCTATACCTCCAGTTTTTGAGCATGGGTCCTCTGGTAAACATAATATTGAGGAAACCCCAAAGAGCCCCGAAGTTTTGACTCAGAAATTAGAAGCTTCATTATCAAGTCCATTGGGCCCTCAGGCAATGGCTCAGCTCGAAGCCTTCCTAAAACAAGGGAAGGATGCATATCCTTCGACACCAACCACATATGCTGCCAATACAACAGAGCAACAATAGTCTGCAGAGATCGGTACTTCTATTACTTCATTGACACCTCTATAGTCTAGTTTCATAAATCCTAGTTCCGAAGTTATTTTTGTAGGTGATCTCACGCCAATCTTGCCTGACGATATGCCTTCTTCAGATATATTCTTTAGAAAGAAACAAAGGGCCATTGTCAAGAGAAAATCAAATAAGAGGGACGAGGTAATAAACAAAAGGAAAATGATGTTGTATGATGGAAATGATCGCTATGATTCAGAATTCGTGAAATAAGTTGTAGGTTCATTGGGTGCCTTTTCCACTAAAAATCAATGGTCCATGGAGAATTGGACAGAGAAACTAAGACATAAAATATTATTGGTGGGGCAGTTGCAAGATCAAATACTGACCATGGAACAGACTGTGAAGAATACAATGAACCAAGACTTTGAACAAATCATATCTTACGACAAACATCAAATCCAACAACTACAGGTTAACCTCGAGGAGCTCCATCAAAATTCACAGGCCAACAAAGGATTGGTCACTCAACATGATGACTTAATAAGGCAATTGCAAGCCATATTATACCTGACTGAAGGTATATTAGTGGATATTTCAGCCTTCCAGACTCAAGCGCTGGAAATAAATGAAAAACTGGAAATGACCCAACATGATATTTTTATGAAGGTTGATGCCATACAAAAATGCTATCGGGAAGTAGACATTTCACTGAAGGATGTCTATATTAAGGAAAGAGAAGCTCTCTCATCCCGATTTAAGTTTCAAGAGGCTATCATATTGGAACAAAAAGATAATGTCCCTAATTTTCCTCGTCTTTCCCCTTCTAAACAAATAAGAGGTGATATGGCCCTGAATGTGTGGGAAATGAATTTGACAGAGAGCAAGATATTATCCCTGGAGGTGAAGGACACTTACCAAGAAGCATTATCATCCCGAGACAAAAAACTAATTGATTTTGAGGGAATCAGTATCGCGGAGGCCTTGGGGCAAATCGATATTGAAATGAACTAACATAATTCTAGAAAGAGCAAAGAGGAAAGTTTGGAAGCCATACAAGAAATGAGCTAGATTGACCTTCTTAAAATAAATAAATGGCTAGTGAACCCAAGTTCACATTTCCAGGCTTTATATCAAGAAGTGAAAATAATCCAAGAAAGGATACCTCAAGTGGAAAGGAAATTATACATTTTCGAGGTGAATGAAACAATTCAGCCATCAACGTTGGTGGTGGAATTTTTAGATAGATGCAACCAATGCATCGATCACGAAAAAGTAAGTACAATTGTGAGAAGGTAAGAAAATGTCATTACATTACTGAACAGGGCTAGAGGGATAGATGTCAACAAGACTACAATGACTAAGACATCATGCCAAATTATTAAGAGGACCAGACGACGGAGGTGTCCATCCTAAAGGAATGAGTAAAAGAAGCATTTCTACCAGCAGACAATGAGATAGAAGAGAATGCCAACAAAGATCATCATTTTCTATGCACTGTTGTATTATTTCAAATATTTGTTATTTTTATTATAAGAATTCCAACCGTTTTGAGTTGTGAAAGTTTTGTATAAATAAATAGATCCAAGATCTATTAATGGATACTTCTTTCCAGATGTAATAGAGAAAACACTCTTTGAGTATTAATACAAGTGCAGACAGAGATTCCAAATTTTGTTCAGTTTGGGTTATGTGTTTCTTATGTATTTCCATATTTCAATATTTCTCTATGATAAAACATAAGCAAGAATAACAATATGGCGGAAAAGGCATATCAACCAACACTCAATTATTCACTCCAATGTTACATATGTATAGTACAATGGGTGATGCCATCTCATAGAGAGATTTGATCTAGATCCTAAAATCATGCATGATGATTAGGCTAGGCAATATTAACTAACTCATTAGTCATCACTTGAGGATATATTACTAATATCCTAAATGAATAATACAAATATAGGTGAAAATTTAGACTTAGTGATTGGTAAAGGTAAACCATAGGCTGACAATCCCCCCCTCAATCACAAGTCTGATCAATAATACCAACAATAAAGCATAAACAGGTATCAATTCCAAGTCTTCATACTAAAACTCCTATGCTAAGCCTCAATGAAGAACTGCCTGAAAAACCGCCAATCTGGATGCTGAATATGTTCATTTGAAATGAACTGGAAGAGAGCTGATATATGGAAGTGAACAACTGCAATATCTGAACATTTCCTGATTTCTTGACAATTTGATCATTTTGCCAAGTACTTTAGCTAGAAGAATCTGATGTCTTCTGCTAATTGGTGAACATGTAGTATCACCACTCTACTATCAGTGTATCACTGAAAGTGCTCTCCGAATTTGTGGTTTGGGATGACCACTAACCAATTGATACCATGTATCTGATGGTTTTTGGATAACCACTAACCAATCTTGACACTTTTAGGTGTCCAACAACATCCCAATGTATCATGTGTACGATTCAATTGCAAGTCATTGAACCATAATCCTTTCAAAGTCTACCATCTCTGGAAAATCTCACTATGTAATCATGTGAGCCAGGATGCATGCAAATTGTTTACTTAATGTAAACTCCAATCTGATGAGAGTGAACCAAGAGAGGTGAATCAAATTCTAGTCTGACACATCAAATGCCTGACAACTCAATCAAATTCCAAGCTACAATGTAGAAGGATCCTCTTGTCCTCTGCTAGGTCGAATGACCATCTATGTGAACCAAACGTCCACATCATTGTTCTCAAAGTCAAAATCAAACATCCCAATTATGTATGATTCAACTTAAACTTATTGAACCATAATTCTGCCAAAGTCTATCATCTACAGACCGTAGTAGCCCATTTGGAAAATTTCATGCCCATCTGGCATAGTTGATGTTTGTTGTTGTCAAAAATTTCTGTCTGACAACCATCTTCAATTCCATCATCAATTCCCCCCTTTGTCAGCTGAAAGGAGAGACAACAAGTGGTTTCATGAATCATCTTCACTGGAATTTCGAACTCCCCCCCTTAAGGTGCATGGGAGTTACATCATTGTACCCCCCCCTTCTAGGCTCAAGAGAGTACCATACTTGTTCCAATTGAGTACAACACAAAGTGGGCATGTAGAAAAAACCACACGTTATCTCATCCCATGAGGGCCATGCTCGAAAGCTACGCCATAAGGGGACCACTTATGTGAGGTACACAAAATGTTATTTGCTACAAGATTGGTCTTTACTCAAGATTTAATTCTTCGGTAAGACTAATATAATGCTTGGTTGTTGATGAGCATTGCCAAGGATGAATTCACTCATAGTGAATCTTCAATCTTGCAGGTTTCTTCAGCGTTGAACATCTGTATGAAGAATGGTTATTCTTATCACAATGCTGGCAAGGATGGAGATCAAAACACTGATTCTCCTTGTGACCAACTCGATTACAGTGTTGGCACTTATCATTATGATGCTGAACTTGAACAGGTGAAGTTAAAGCTTCTTGAAGGAATCCAACACTTCAGAACTTGATTGGTCTGGAATAATCAAGAATATGAAAGGTAACTTCCTTGTCATATCCAAGTCTTGTTCTATTCTTGTTGTAGATGATTTCTTCCCAAGGTCTGATGATG
>JZKD02S1996436.1:105021-136864 GCA_000966675.3 Picea glauca | reverse complement strand
CAACAAGGTGAGATTCTTCAACAATTGATGCCTTAATTTGTTTAACAGTTTTGTAAATTTCACCCACAGGAAATACGACCTTTGTGTTTCCATATAGTTATTTTCATTTAAGGATCTTTTCTCTTATAACTGAAGGTAGAAAAAACAATCTTTAAACATATTCATTTTAAAATTTCCCAATGCCTGACATTACTCTTTGAGCCTTAAATTTAATCTCAGGAACAACTTATTTTTTGCACTGTTGCTGGGGACGGAGAAACAAATTTATTTTTCCCTGGGAGAAAGACAAGGTAAATTTCTATCTTTGATAGTGAACAAAGATTGAATACACAATTAAGACTTATTTTTATCTTTCACTTGGCGACTCCAACACATATAAAACTGGCATTCGGTCGAAAGAATACTAGAAAGAATCCAGACGATAAGAAGACTACACCAGTATCAGATCCCGAAAGGTTGTTGAAACCAAAAAGATACTTCAAATCGACTACTGCATCAACAGGTAAAATATACAAACCCAAAGTTGCACATGTGAATGCTAAGGTTCCAATTGAAGAACTAACCCCTAAAGTGAGTCTCAAACAAGTACCCTTTGTGGAGGCTTCAACTAGTAAACTCGAAGAAAAGCTCGAGAATTTGGAGGTAATTGTACCCAAGATAAAGATTGAGATTGACTCAACTGATAGTCCTAAATGGTCAGAAAAAAAGATCCCTCTCTATACCCGCTATTGTTAATACTCTACCGACTCCATCATTTCCCGAAGTAAAGGTGATGCAGGAGCATTGCTCCACCTCAGCACACGCCAATTGATTAACACGCATGGTGCACATTCAAGGAAGGGAGAGGCACCTCCCTCTCATTTTTCCTTCAAGAATCTAAGGTGTGATCTAGGAAATTAATGCCATCAAGTTGGAAAAGCCAAGTTGTGCCTTCACACAAGATGGAGATAAGGTCGCCATTAAGTGGTTGACAGTAGGAGGGATCTACATCCGATTTGGAACAGGTTTCCATCATTGTAATTTTCCCATTAGACAAGCGTTTTGAATGGTGATTTGACACCACTGGTTTAGCTTGGAGGGAATCTCATAGAGCCCCTCTTGTATAAATATTTGTATTGTATTCCTGATAGAGGTAACTAGAACTTGATGAAAAATCATTGTAAGCCAAGATAGGGAGGTTGATGAGAGTCGAGACTCAGTCACACTTCGAAAGAAAATATTTGTAATTTGATATTCTGCCACTAATAGAAAATGACAGTTTTTCATGTTATCAATTTCTGTGTAATGGATGTTGTGTTATTAATGTCATATGTACGAATTTGAGTTGTAGATGAATGTTAGAAATTGTCTATAGGGATAGAGATACAATTTTCTATCTGTAAGTGTGTTGGATTAGGTCTGGTTCTCTAGGATAAGTGTAAGGAGTGCACGACAGAGTGTGGAAAATTTGTTAGCCGATGCAAGGAGTGTGTGTTTGAACTTAGTGGAGTCTGAAGAGAAATTTCCAAGAGGGCATACCAGGATTATTCACAGACTTGGGAGGAAATTTCAAGGTGTTTGGGTACCTTGGAAAGAAATACTGTGTAAAAGGAAGCACAATTTAGAGTTACTGAACACTCTGAAACACTCTGCCAGGAGGGAATTAAGATAGTGTGAGCATACACAAGAGAAACATGGTTGGAAGTGTTGGAATCCTTAAGAGAACCCCAGGGTTGCTGACCACTTTGAGGAAGGAAGGCTTTGCAAGAGTGCATCGACAAAGGAAAAGAGATGCCTAAATATGCTCAGATAGGCTAAGGGAGAAGTAGTCTACCTGAGTACAAGGAGTGCTTCGGGGAGACTGTAAGTCCATTCTACAAGATCAGGAGGAAGAGAGATAAGTTTCTAGGAGGGCAAGAGAAAGTTCATTGAAGAACGAAGAGGAATGGGGAACCATGAAGGTTTTCAAGTTGAGCAAAGTCCCAGAAGAGTCTGCGCAGAACTCTGCAAGGAGTGCGGAAGAAGTTCGAGAATAGCCTAAGTCTTGAAAGAGAAATTTGTGCTAAGTGTGAAAAGGGGTCGAGGACTTGCCGAAGTCCCGAAGACTGAGAATTTTTCCATCGTCAGAGGAGATAGGTGGCAGAAGATCAAGAGGTTCGGTAGCTGGAACTTCAAGAGGTTTTCCAAGAGCAAACAAGAATCTTTGCGAAGTCGCAAAGAGTCATTTGAATCTAGGTTGTTGGATCATGGAGGAAACATGGCAGATATCCACGTATTTTGGAGGGAGAACCCTTCGGGGAAAAATTCGAGGAGAGAATACCCGAAGAGCTGAGAGCTGAAGAAATCTTGGCCGTCCATTGAGATAGGACACATGGATTTGGATCGACCTTTCGTTGATTCACAATCAGGAAGGATAGAGTTGGGGGAAGAGAGGAACTGTGAAGTCTGAAATTGTGATTTGATCTCAACTGTCGATCGTAAGAGGATCGTGGACCATAGATTTGGTCCTGGAGAATTCATTGATTCGGGAATCGGGGATAAGGGTGCAAGCAGTTCGTGAAAGTCCTGAAGCACGGGGTCGCAAAGGGAGCTATCCCATGATCAGAGTTTGTGGTAACATCAAGGAGGGAGCCTAGCATAAAGAGATAACATTTATTGGTGTTAAGAGCATTAAGGAGAGGGTCCATGGGTGCCACATAACCTGCAACGAGAAGGTGAAGGGCTTGTGTCAAATTAAATGGGTTCCCATGAGGAGCCCTACAAGCCATTCGACTCGATGACTTGAATGATACTAGACTGTGAGGTTGAGAAACCCCTTAGGAGGAAGGGAGAGAGGGGGTGGCTGCGCTGTCAAGTGGTATCAAAGCTTGATTTTACTCTCAGGAAAGAGGAAGGAGATAAAGGATATACTCTGATACCAAGAATGGTATCAGAGACAATTTAGAATTGATTTCTGTAAGCAAGGGAGACAGAGTGAGGTACTATGTTGAAGCTGTTGCAAGGTGTGCAATAGATGATAAACAACCAAGTTGGATGTAAATGAATAAGTATGGCCATTGAAGGTCATAAACATGGTTGAGGAGAAGTCCATTCGTAGAGGAGCAAAGAGGATATGGACGGGGAGCTCAATGAAATCAGGGCAGAAATGGAGAAGCTAGCATTTAATATGCAGCGGGAGGCAAAGGTATGATGGAGGTATGAATGGCCTTTGAAGAGGACAACTAAATGGTCTGTTCAGAAGTTGTTGGCTAGAGGGTAGAAACATGTGTTAAAAATGTGGCTGAGGTATGCTGAAAACCTCAATGACGAGGGAAAGAGATCTAGTAGAGGTCCCGTAGGTTGCCATGTGGGAAATGAGAAGGGATCAATGGATCTCGTAAACTTCTAGGTGGGAAGAGGAGACATCCCAAATTTCCAGGTGGGCAAGGGAGGAGAGATGAGCTGATCCGAGAGTTCACATAAGAGGATGTTGACAGATGAGGAGGAAGAAGAAGAAAGGACTTGCTCAGATGGATATTCACGCGAAACTGGGAACCATGTGAATGAAGATGATGAGAAGTTAAAAAATTCCACCATCGAGGAGAAGGATTAGAGGACCATTGTGATCATTAGAGGAGTCGAGAAATTCCTTCCAAGTGGTCGAGGAGATGTTATCACAGAGGTTGCAGATGCGACAGGAGGACAATAAACTGAGACTGTCATGGAGGAGGAGGAACAGATATTGAATTCTGTCCCAAGAGAAGGAGAACACCCAATGGGATTACTCACCCAGTGGGAAATGGAATTAAAGGAATTGGAAAATTGGTTAGGAAGTCCAGAACCATAAGGTCACTTCCATAAGATAGCCATTCCAGAGGAGACACACCAACATGAGTTGTAGCTGGAGGAAGATGGAATAGAACCAACCAAAGAACTAACAAGAGTCAATTTGCCAAGAGTAATAACTGAGAAGAAGCCCAATGATGAGGAATCTGTAGAAGTAGAGGCTGTAGTAGAGTGGAAAGAGAAGCCCACAAGAGATGAAGAAGATAACATGGGAGATCGATGTGATTTACCCGGAGACAAGGAGGAAGTGCAACAAGCTAGTATGCAATAGGAAAACTAGCTAATGGACTAGCTGGATGAGGTGGTTGAGGAGATAAGGAAGATGATGTTGGGATTGATAGAGAAAGTGGTCAACAAGAAGCATAATCTAGACAAAAGGAAACCTGCACGAATGATGGGGAAGATGCAATAGCAACAACAAAATAGAGGAGCGGAAAGACAACTTTAGGAAAGAGTTTGGGATCCAAGAGGATTTCAACCGATCTAGAAAGCTCATGAGTAGAAGCTCATGATTTTCGTAGCTGTGGATTATGATGCAGGAGCATCACTCCACCTTAGCACATGCCAACTGATTAACACACATGGTGTGCATTCAAGGAAGGGAGAGGCATGACCCTCTCATTTTTCCTTCAATAATATAAGGCGTGATCCAGGCAATTAATGTCATGAGGTTGGAAAAGCCAAGTTGTGCCTTCGCACAAGATGGAGATAAGGTCCCCATTAAGTGGTTGATGGTAGGAGGGATCTGCATCTAATTTGGAAGAGGTTTCCATCATTGTAATTTTCCCATTAGACAGACATTTTGAATGGTGGTTTGACACCACTAGTTTAGCTTGGAGGGAAGCTCGTCGAGCTCCTCTTGTATAAATATTTGTATTGTATGCCTGATAGAGGCTGTTGGAACTTGATGAAAAGTCATTGTAATCCAAGCTAGGGAGGTTGATGAGAGTTGAGACTCAGTTGCAGTCTAGACTCAAATATTTGCAATTTGATATTCTTCCATTACTGGAAAATGACAGTTTTTCCTGTTATCAATTTCTGTGTAATGGATGTTGTGTTATGAATGTCATATGTATGCATTTGAGTTGTAAATGAATGTTAGAAATCGTCTGCAAGGATATAGATACATTTTTCTATTTGTAAGTGTGTTGGATTAGGTCTGGTTCTCTAGGCTAAGTGTAAGGAGTGCTCGATAGAGTGTGGAAACTCTCTGAGCCGATGGAAGGAGTGCGTGTCTGAACTCAGTGGATTCAGAAGAGAAACTGGCAGGAGGGCATACCAAGATAATTCACAGACTTGGGAGGAAATTTCAAGGTGGTTGGGTACCTTGGAAAGAAAGAATGTGTAAGAGGAAGCACAGTTCAGAGTTACTGAACACTCTGAAACACTCTGCTAGGAGGGAATTGAGCTAGTGTGAGAATACACAAGAGAAACATGGTTGGAAGTGTTGAAATCCTTAAGAGAACCCTAGGGTTTCTTAACACTCATTTACAAGAGTGCATTGACAAAGGAAAGGAGATGCCTTAATATGCTCAGATAGGCCAAGGGACAAGCCATCGAAAATCTTAGCCGAGTAAAAGGAGTGTGTTGGGGAGACTGTAAGTCCATTCTACAATCTCAGGAGGAAGAGCGATAAGTTTCCAGGAGGGAAAGAGAAAGTTCATTGAAGAATGCAGAGGAATGGGAAATCGTGAAGGTTTTCAAGATGAGCAAAGTCACAGAAGATTCTGCACATAACTCTGTAAGGAGTGCGAAAGAAGTTCGAGAATAACCTAAGTCTCGAAAGAGAAATTTGCGCTAAGTGTGCAAAGGGGTTGAGGACTTGCTGAAGTCCTGAAGGCTGAGAAATCATCCATTGTTGAAGGATACAGGTGGCAGAATATTGAGAGGTTCGGGAGCCATAACTTTGGGAGGTTTGCCAAGAGAAAAAAAAGATCTTCATGAAGTCGTGAAGAGAGATTTGAATCCAAGTCGTTGGATCGAGGAGGACACGTGGCAGAGATCCATGTATTTCGGTGGGAGAACCCTTTGGGGAAAAATTAAGGAGAGAATACTCGAAGAGCTGAAGCAATCTTGGTCGTCCATTGAGATAGGACATGTGGATTTTGATCGACATTTCGCTAATTCGCAACCAGGAAGGATAGAGTTGGGGGAAGAGAGGACTCGCAAATTACGAACTTTTGATTTGATATCAACCGTCGATCGTAAGAGTATCATGGACCGTAGATTTGGTCTTAGATAATTCACCAATTCGGGAATCAGGGATAAGGGTGCAAGCAATTCATGAAATTCTTGAAGCACGGGGTCACGAAGGGAGCTAGCCCATGATCATAGTCCATAGTCACATCAAGGAGGGAGCCTAGAATAAAGAGCCAACACTCGTTGGTGTTAAGAGTGCTAAGGAGAGGGTCTGCGGGTGCCACATAACTGGTGCTGAGAAGGTGAAGGGCCCGTGTCAAGTTAAATAGGTTCCCATGAGGAGCTTGATGAGTCATTTGGATCAATGAATTGAACAATCCTAGACCCGGAGGTCGAGAAACCCCTCAAGAGGAAGGGAGAGAGGGGGTGTCTACACTGTCAAAAGGTTTCAATTTTCTGAAACCCCGAAGAACATATTTTATACCCTGATTCATCCCCTATCGATTCTCCTATTTATACATCTTGTAAGTTTGAGGAAACCAATCCACATTTCCATTTTCCTCCTCTTTTAGATTTTTCGTCTCCTAACAAGATTTTTACGGAACTTCCTTCGCCACATCCCAAAGAAGTTGAAAGGTCACCACTTCGTTCCCTTGACGTTTTTGAAAATCCTCTTTTTTCCCAAATTCCGTCTCTTAGACTTCCAATGGTTGCTACTAGAGGAGGTGGTGCCAGAGGTGGAGGAGAAGGTGAACAAGGTCAAGGAAAACCTCCACCCCCTTGAATCTTTGCCAAGGTAACATCCATATATGCTCCCTTGGTCCTCCCTGCCGTCCTTCATGATTTTCCCGAGAATTATATGAAAAACTTACCAAAATTTATGGGAGAAGGAGATTTAACTGCAACCAAGCACATAGCCTTTTTCAATCAGTTTGATGATATCCTTGGCATTGAGAATGAATATGTTTACTCAAGTATTTTAGTAAAAATATTCAAAGGACAAGTAATAACCTGGTTTCGAGGACTCCCGGTAGGATCCTTATGGTCATATGATGATCTAGAAAATTATTTTTTAAGACAGTGGGGAGAAAAGAAATACCATCTCTATTATTTAACTGAATTTGGGGCTTTAAGAAAAAATAATTCTGAATCAGTTCTTGAATTTACTCAGAGGTTCAATAAGCTGTACATAAAGATCCCAACCAAAGTTAAACCCTCTCAACCTACGACAAAGGTAACTTTTCAAGGGGATTTTGAACCAGACTTTGCACTCCTCCTAAGAGAAAGAAGATCTACCACTCTGGCAGGAATGCAAGATGATGCCATAGAAATCGAATCAAATATGATATCATCTGATAAATTAAAAACAAAATTTTAGATGAGAACTAGAGAACCTAGGCGTTTCAAAGAATAGGCAGGGCCATCTGAATATGGAAATTCTGCAGAAGAAAAAATGGATGAGATGGATAAAATAATTAAAGACTTATCAAACAAAATATCCAGGATGGAATTAGACCAAGCCAAACCTGATCCGTTTGCTAGAAATCAATTCAGAAGAAATCCTAACCCTCAGACGCAACAAAGACAGGTAAAAAATGAAGATCAAAAGATCCAAGCCCCTTTTAAAACTGAAAACTTTATGTAGAGGGATGACATGCAAAATTATGAGGAGTTAGAAGAGGATATAAACAACCTTAGTGATGACAACCGAGAGCCTCATTTTACTAGACATGATTATGAAAAGTTTCTAGACCTAGAGCCCCTGTTTAATAATGAGGAAAGTATAAATAATCTGGGAGAATATGCATATGAAGGACTCACCAACTCAATAATGGTTAAACTCCAACATAAGTACAATTTAAGGCCTAGAGAAAAAAATCCTACAAATGTTCCACCGAAAAAGATTTTATCAAGAAAAAAAGTGAATGAGGTAGCTGTTACTAAAATGCTAATTGAAACACAAGCTGCCCGAACAAAAACAGTTGAAACAAGAGCAACACAAACTAAAAAATCATAGAATATAGAAGCACAAGATCCAACCAGATAAATAAAAAAAACAACTGGAGGTTTTAGTTTAGAAAATGAAATTAATAAAATTAAAATCCCCATGCCCCTGGTTGAGCTTGCAAAAATCCGATTTATAAAAAACAGATTGCTAAAATGATAATTTTTTCTGATGTTGAATGTCACGCAGATGTTATCAATCTAAAAAATTAAAGACCTATGATCATGTTTGGTCCGCACATAAAAAATACTAAGGATTATGTTGCTCTGTTTTATATTACATTAACTGTGCATGACCACTTACTCCAAAACTATATGTTAGATTTTGGTGCATCTCATAATTTAATGCCTAAATTTATCATGGAAAAATTGGGCCTCAAAATAACTAGACCTTATCAAGAATTATACTCATTTGATTCCAGAAAAGTTAAGTGTCTTGGCATGATCAAAGATTTAGTAGTAAATCTTGTACAGATCCCTGTAAAAAGTATCCTCATGGATGTAGTCGTCGTTGACGTCCCTTCCAAGTATGACATGCTGTTATCTAGGTCTTGGGGCGCCAAATTAGGAGGATCACTTCAGTTGGACATGACTTATGCTACGATCCCAATTTTCGGTGGACAATTTAATAGACTGTACAGAGAGACTAGATTGGCATATACTATAAGTGGCCCCCAAAACCCAAACAACTACCCAGTCTATGTTGTCGATTAGGACTTAGGAAATTGTATATTATCAATAGATGATGATTTCGAAGAATGTACATAAGAAGAAAATAAAAAAATAGAAAAAAAAAACAAAAAAGAGTAAATAATAGAGAAGGAATGTGGAAAATGTTTTTTGATGGCACTTCGTCCTGCGAAGGAGCAGGGGCCATAGTGTTATTTGTAGCACCAGGATATGAGTACGTTATCCCCTTCTCATATAGATTACAGTGGGAGGTTGATTATACAAATATTGTATGTGAATATGAATCTCTAGTCTTAGGATTAGAGGCCGCCAGAAAGTTAAAAATTGAACATCCGATAGTTTATGGTGATGCAGAGATTATTGTGAAACAAATAAAGCAACAATATCAAGCCAAGCATCCGAGGCTAAGATCATACAAAAATTGTGCCTGGGATTTAATAGAAAATTTATTCTGATCCTTTAACATTCACTCCATTCCCATAATGGAAAATCATCAAGTTTATTCTTTAGCCAAAACTGCGACGATGATGCAGGAGCATCTCTCCACGTCAGCGAGCCAGCCAACCACGTCAACATGTGCATTCAAGGCTAAAGAGAGGCGCATCCCTCATTTTCGAATTTGAAATTTGAATGTAATAAATGTTGTAGGCTATTGAGCCATGGGGCTGTGCTATGCGCACAGGCTGTAGAGTAGGTAGGCCTTTAATGCTTTGAAGGCTGAGATCTAGATCTGATTTTTGGACTAGACAACCCATTCAATGCCATTGAATAGGGTAGGTGAGTTTGGAGGGAAGAGCTCTAAGAGCCCCTCATGTAAAAGATCAATTTTGATCTCATTTTTGTAGTATTTGAAGTATGCACAAGAGAGAGTGAGTGTGCAAGAGAAGGAGTCGAGAGCTTGTTATAGGCCATGCTTAAGAGCACCTTGTAAAACAAACATTTTCCATTTAATACAAAGAAAATAGTTTTTTCCTGCATATTTTCTGTGTTGAATGAATGTCTGTGTGTGTTCTTTATATGTTGTGAATGTATTCTATGTTTGGGCATTTGCAGGAGTTTCTTTGATTTCAGGTTTTTGAAGGTCTTTGAGGCTTCACACCATGAGGGTGTGACAAAACACTATGGGTTCTGTAGGCCATGCACACGGATGCACTTCTGAACTCTGCGGATTCAGACAAAGACGTGCCAAGCGGGAACAAAGCTGAAATCATCAACTCGAGGAAGACCTATGAGGTTGTTGAACACCTCAAGAGGCAAGGCTGTGTAGAAGAGACATAGTTGAAGACAAAAACTCTGCTATGAGTTCTGTAAAGCTCTGCCAGGTGGGCATTGAGCCAGTGTAAGGAGTGCACAGAGGAATAACTCTACTGTGAATTTAGAAGAAGACAAAAGCTCTGAGGAGTTCTGAATAACTCTGCTAGGAGGGCATTGAGTCAATGTGCATATAGGCACAAGGAGAGAACTCTTTGAGTTCTGTAATTGGAAGAAGAATCCACTGAAGGATCTTCGCAGGGTTGTTGAACACCCTGAACACTCAACAAGAGGTTGCTTGAGTGAAGGATAGTCAAGAGGGCATCCAAATTATTCATCTGAGGGAGAAGGGAAAAGGATTTAGTTCCTTAAGATTCTGAGTAGCAGGAAATCTTAGAACGGATAGCACCATGCATGTAAAGACTCTGTAGAGGCCCATAAGTCACAAAATCCCTTGAGGATTTGAGGGCAAATCTCAGGAGGGACAACGTTCATATATGTGCAGACGAGACTCAATGTTATAGAGTTCACAGAAGAAAGAAGGAAAAGTTTGAGGCCTTTGAACATTTGGAATTCTTCCAAGTGTTGGAAGAAAATCACCAAAGCTCGGGAGGAGCAACAACTGCTATTGGATCAACTGAGAAGAGATCTAGACTGTTGAAGGTTTCCACGTCTAGGGAGCAGTGGAGGAGCGCACAAGAAGGGAAGATTCTGAGCCGTTGGATCTAGTTCAGGATCATCGACAACCGTTGGATCTATCAGGAGTTGCGCGAGGGTTAAGCCCTCATACAACAGAACAGGGGAGAGAAAGTCCCGAAAAGAGGTTGATATCGAGATTTCAAAATTCAAGAGTTTGGGAGTCCTGAGGATGAAGGTCTGGAATCTTGACAAAGAAAGTCCCGAAATTGCGAAATAGATCCGAGCCGCTTGTCTCGGAGCAGACACGTGTCGCGAAATCGTCCATTTCATAGATTCGGGCACCGAGACTCACAAAGGTGAGAATCTTGACTTCGCACCTGGCGAAGTCCCGAATTTGATCTAGGTCGTCCATTTAATTGGGACACGTGGCCATAATCCAACACTTTGTGGAATTTCCTAAAGAGGAATGAAGTGTGTGGTACTTTGGTACTTCGGGTACCGGGAGTACTAGAGGCCAGCAGAGGAATTGGTGCAATGGAATTCACAAAATCGTGAAACGCGAAGTCTCAGAAGGCTTCATAGAAGAGCAGTTCGGGAGCACATCGACAAACTAGGTACTGGGATTTCAAAAGTCCCTTGTACATAAGATCAGGGCTCAACAGGAGCAGAACCCCGAAATAGAGTCTCGGTCATATGAGATATGGTCATGTGGGCCAAGGCATAGCCCAAGGGGCTAAGCATTGTTGGAGCCATTTCTACATTTCGACAATTCGGTGTTCGGGAGGTCGAGGAGACAGGGAATCCCTAACATTGAGAATCAGAAGGTCCTGAAGCCCGTATTTACATTTCTTGTTGAGGAATGTTCTTGGTCGTGTTTCAGAGGCCGTGAGGATTGGAAGGACCAGTGGATCAGTTTGACAGAGATTCTAGTGGGAATAAAAAAGAGCCTCTTTAGCTCACGAAATAGATTGAATGATTTTTAAGACTGGGAGTTCACGCAGAGACTCTGTCAAGGCAGAGGTGGCATTTGCGTTAGACGACCTTTGTACCACCTACTGTCCTAAAATTGAAATATCATATCAAAGTGAGACATAGGTCTTTGATCCCAAATAATGTTAAGCACTAGAAAGTATTTGAAGACGATGAACAAATTAAACAGTTCCTTGAAATGGTGGACGAGTTCTCTAAAACTCACATAGTTGAGGAAAACCAGAATGATCCTATCTGGGTCATGTAGGAAGGTGAAAACCATGAAAAGTTATAGGATAAGATTGCAAATCACCGTATTCTTATGCTTAAGAACAATAAAATCCCTAGAGGTCTGATCCCCTTAGAGATATTGTTTGACCATGATGACATACCATTAAAATCTACCTTACATCCTCAACCAGAAGAGGTTGAAGACTCTAATATAGGAACTATGGAAAATCCTAAACTGGTCAAGATATCTAAATACCTTCCAACCCAAATGAAGAGTAAGTACACCGAGTTGCTTGGACAATATAACGACGTCTTTGTGTGGTCCTATGACGATCTAAAAACTTATGATACCTTTGTAATTGAACATAAGATTCCTTTGAAGCATGGTATCAAACCTTTTAGACAAAAGCTTAGACACATAAATCCTATCCTCCTGCCAGTGATAGAAATGGAATTTAAGAAGCTTCTCGAAGAAAAGATTATCATTCCACTTAGGTATTCCGAACGAGTAGAAAATTTGGTACCTGTCAGGAAGAAAAATGGAGAAATAAAGCTTTGTGTAGATTTCAGAAATTTAAATTAGTCATCCCTCAAAGACAACTACCCACTACCAAAAATGGACCATGTCATAGAAAAAGTAGTTGGATCTAATAGAATGTCCATGATTGATGGTTTTTCAGGATACAATCAAATTGCTGTCCATGAAGACGCCGAAGAAAAAACTGCGTTTACCACTCCGTGGGGAACTTTCATGTATGATAAAATGCCATTTGGTTTGATGAACACAGGGGATACTTTCCAGAGAGCGATGGATATATATTTCATCAGTGAAAGAGACAAATTTGTTTTTATTTATCTTGATGATTTGGAAATTTTTTCTAACTCTGATGCAGAACATTTGGTACACCTCAAACAAAATTTCAAGAAATGCAGAAAATTCGGTTTGTATCTTATTCCTAAGAAATCACACTTCTTTATGCAAGAAGGTAAGATCTTGGGTCATATAGTGTCAAAGGAAGGAATCAAGGTTGACCCTAAGTGATTCGAGGCTATAAACACAATTAATATTCCTAGGAACAAAAAATAAATTCAATCTTTTTTAGGAAAGATCAACTTTTTGAGAAGATTCATTCCTAATTTTGCTGAAATAATTAAATTGATTACAGATATGTTGAAGAAATACAACGCAGTGAAATGGACCGCCAAAGCTAAAGCATCATTCGAGCGAGTCAATAAATCTATAGGCGAAGCACCAGTGTTAGCCAATCCAGACTATACCAATGAATTCTTGATCTTCTCTTTCGCTTCCGAACATACTATCACAACGATTCTCCTGCAAAAGAACGAAGAAGGTTTTGAGCAACTGATATCCTTTTTCAGTAAAAGTCTTAGGGATGGAGAATTAAAATATGATATACTTGAAAAACAAGCTTACACAATGGTAAAATCTCTCAAATCTTTCAGAACATATGTGCTGCATTCCAAAATAATCGCTTACATGAAAACAAGTGTTGTCAAATACATCTTGGTCCAATTAGACAGTGATGGGAAATGAGTTCGATGGTTGGATAAAATTCAAGAGTTTGATCTAGAGGTGAAACCGACCAAGCTAGTCAAAGCTCAGGGCCTGGAAAAATTGTTAGCAGAATCAAATTTCAGGGCACTCGGGATAAACCAACTGGCATCACACAGATATATCCCAGATATAGAGGAAATTGACGATCAAACCCCTACAGTCCAGATTGAAGATAAATTTTCTTCCTTTGCATGGTATCACAATATTGTTACATATNGGAGCTCAATGAAATCAGGGCAGAAATGGAGAAGCTAGCATTTAATATGCAGCGGGAGGCAAAGGTATGATGGAGGTATGAATGGCCTTTGAAGAGGACAACTAAATGGTCTGTTCAGAAGTTGTTGGCTAGAGGGTAGAAACATGTGTTAAAAATGTGGCTGAGGTATGCTGAAAACCTCAATGACGAGGGAAAGAGATCTAGTAGAGGTCCCGTAGGTTGCCATGTGGGAAATGAGAAGGGATCAATGGATCTCGTAAACTTCTAGGTGGGAAGAGGAGACATCCCAAATTTCCAGGTGGGCAAGGGAGGAGAGATGAGCTGATCCGAGAGTTCACATAAGAGGATGTTGACAGATGAGGAGGAAGAAGAAGAAAGGACTTGCTCAGATGGATATTCACGCGAAACTGGGAACCATGTGAATGAAGATGATGAGAAGTTAAAAAATTCCACCATCGAGGAGAAGGATTAGAGGACCATTGTGATCATTAGAGGAGTCGAGAAATTCCTTCCAAGTGGTCGAGGAGATGTTATCACAGAGGTTGCAGATGCGACAGGAGGACAATAAACTGAGACTGTCATGGAGGAGGAGGAACAGATATTGAATTCTGTCCCAAGAGAAGGAGAACACCCAATGGGATTACTCACCCAGTGGGAAATGGAATTAAAGGAATTGGAAAATTGGTTAGGAAGTCCAGAACCATAAGGTCACTTCCATAAGATAGCCATTCCAGAGGAGACACACCAACATGAGTTGTAGCTGGAGGAAGATGGAATAGAACCAACCAAAGAACTAACAAGAGTCAATTTGCCAAGAGTAATAACTGAGAAGAAGCCCAATGATGAGGAATCTGTAGAAGTAGAGGCTGTAGTAGAGTGGAAAGAGAAGCCCACAAGAGATGAAGAAGATAACATGGGAGATCGATGTGATTTACCCGGAGACAAGGAGGAAGTGCAACAAGCTAGTATGCAATAGGAAAACTAGCTAATGGACTAGCTGGATGAGGTGGTTGAGGAGATAAGGAAGATGATGTTGGGATTGATAGAGAAAGTGGTCAACAAGAAGCATAATCTAGACAAAAGGAAACCTGCACGAATGATGGGGAAGATGCAATAGCAACAACAAAATAGAGGAGCGGAAAGACAACTTTAGGAAAGAGTTTGGGATCCAAGAGGATTTCAACCGATCTAGAAAGCTCATGAGTAGAAGCTCATGATTTTCGTAGCTGTGGATTATGATGCAGGAGCATCACTCCACCTTAGCACATGCCAACTGATTAACACACATGGTGTGCATTCAAGGAAGGGAGAGGCATGACCCTCTCATTTTTCCTTCAATAATATAAGGCGTGATCCAGGCAATTAATGTCATGAGGTTGGAAAAGCCAAGTTGTGCCTTCGCACAAGATGGAGATAAGGTCCCCATTAAGTGGTTGATGGTAGGAGGGATCTGCATCTAATTTGGAAGAGGTTTCCATCATTGTAATTTTCCCATTAGACAGACATTTTGAATGGTGGTTTGACACCACTAGTTTAGCTTGGAGGGAAGCTCGTCGAGCTCCTCTTGTATAAATATTTGTATTGTATGCCTGATAGAGGCTGTTGGAACTTGATGAAAAGTCATTGTAATCCAAGCTAGGGAGGTTGATGAGAGTTGAGACTCAGTTGCAGTCTAGACTCAAATATTTGCAATTTGATATTCTTCCATTACTGGAAAATGACAGTTTTTCCTGTTATCAATTTCTGTGTAATGGATGTTGTGTTATGAATGTCATATGTATGCATTTGAGTTGTAAATGAATGTTAGAAATCGTCTGCAAGGATATAGATACATTTTTCTATTTGTAAGTGTGTTGGATTAGGTCTGGTTCTCTAGGCTAAGTGTAAGGAGTGCTCGATAGAGTGTGGAAACTCTCTGAGCCGATGGAAGGAGTGCGTGTCTGAACTCAGTGGATTCAGAAGAGAAACTGGCAGGAGGGCATACCAAGATAATTCACAGACTTGGGAGGAAATTTCAAGGTGGTTGGGTACCTTGGAAAGAAAGAATGTGTAAGAGGAAGCACAGTTCAGAGTTACTGAACACTCTGAAACACTCTGCTAGGAGGGAATTGAGCTAGTGTGAGAATACACAAGAGAAACATGGTTGGAAGTGTTGAAATCCTTAAGAGAACCCTAGGGTTTCTTAACACTCATTTACAAGAGTGCATTGACAAAGGAAAGGAGATGCCTTAATATGCTCAGATAGGCCAAGGGACAAGCCATCGAAAATCTTAGCCGAGTAAAAGGAGTGTGTTGGGGAGACTGTAAGTCCATTCTACAATCTCAGGAGGAAGAGCGATAAGTTTCCAGGAGGGAAAGAGAAAGTTCATTGAAGAATGCAGAGGAATGGGAAATCGTGAAGGTTTTCAAGATGAGCAAAGTCACAGAAGATTCTGCACATAACTCTGTAAGGAGTGCGAAAGAAGTTCGAGAATAACCTAAGTCTCGAAAGAGAAATTTGCGCTAAGTGTGCAAAGGGGTTGAGGACTTGCTGAAGTCCTGAAGGCTGAGAAATCATCCATTGTTGAAGGATACAGGTGGCAGAATATTGAGAGGTTCGGGAGCCATAACTTTGGGAGGTTTGCCAAGAGAAAAAAAAGATCTTCATGAAGTCGTGAAGAGAGATTTGAATCCAAGTCGTTGGATCGAGGAGGACACGTGGCAGAGATCCATGTATTTCGGTGGGAGAACCCTTTGGGGAAAAATTAAGGAGAGAATACTCGAAGAGCTGAAGCAATCTTGGTCGTCCATTGAGATAGGACATGTGGATTTTGATCGACATTTCGCTAATTCGCAACCAGGAAGGATAGAGTTGGGGGAAGAGAGGACTCGCAAATTACGAACTTTTGATTTGATATCAACCGTCGATCGTAAGAGTATCATGGACCGTAGATTTGGTCTTAGATAATTCACCAATTCGGGAATCAGGGATAAGGGTGCAAGCAATTCATGAAATTCTTGAAGCACGGGGTCACGAAGGGAGCTAGCCCATGATCATAGTCCATAGTCACATCAAGGAGGGAGCCTAGAATAAAGAGCCAACACTCGTTGGTGTTAAGAGTGCTAAGGAGAGGGTCTGCGGGTGCCACATAACTGGTGCTGAGAAGGTGAAGGGCCCGTGTCAAGTTAAATAGGTTCCCATGAGGAGCTTGATGAGTCATTTGGATCAATGAATTGAACAATCCTAGACCCGGAGGTCGAGAAACCCCTCAAGAGGAAGGGAGAGAGGGGGTGTCTACACTGTCAAAAGGTTTCAATTTTCTGAAACCCCGAAGAACATATTTTATACCCTGATTCATCCCCTATCGATTCTCCTATTTATACATCTTGTAAGTTTGAGGAAACCAATCCACATTTCCATTTTCCTCCTCTTTTAGATTTTTCGTCTCCTAACAAGATTTTTACGGAACTTCCTTCGCCACATCCCAAAGAAGTTGAAAGGTCACCACTTCGTTCCCTTGACGTTTTTGAAAATCCTCTTTTTTCCCAAATTCCGTCTCTTAGACTTCCAATGGTTGCTACTAGAGGAGGTGGTGCCAGAGGTGGAGGAGAAGGTGAACAAGGTCAAGGAAAACCTCCACCCCCTTGAATCTTTGCCAAGGTAACATCCATATATGCTCCCTTGGTCCTCCCTGCCGTCCTTCATGATTTTCCCGAGAATTATATGAAAAACTTACCAAAATTTATGGGAGAAGGAGATTTAACTGCAACCAAGCACATAGCCTTTTTCAATCAGTTTGATGATATCCTTGGCATTGAGAATGAATATGTTTACTCAAGTATTTTAGTAAAAATATTCAAAGGACAAGTAATAACCTGGTTTCGAGGACTCCCGGTAGGATCCTTATGGTCATATGATGATCTAGAAAATTATTTTTTAAGACAGTGGGGAGAAAAGAAATACCATCTCTATTATTTAACTGAATTTGGGGCTTTAAGAAAAAATAATTCTGAATCAGTTCTTGAATTTACTCAGAGGTTCAATAAGCTGTACATAAAGATCCCAACCAAAGTTAAACCCTCTCAACCTACGACAAAGGTAACTTTTCAAGGGGATTTTGAACCAGACTTTGCACTCCTCCTAAGAGAAAGAAGATCTACCACTCTGGCAGGAATGCAAGATGATGCCATAGAAATCGAATCAAATATGATATCATCTGATAAATTAAAAACAAAATTTTAGATGAGAACTAGAGAACCTAGGCGTTTCAAAGAATAGGCAGGGCCATCTGAATATGGAAATTCTGCAGAAGAAAAAATGGATGAGATGGATAAAATAATTAAAGACTTATCAAACAAAATATCCAGGATGGAATTAGACCAAGCCAAACCTGATCCGTTTGCTAGAAATCAATTCAGAAGAAATCCTAACCCTCAGACGCAACAAAGACAGGTAAAAAATGAAGATCAAAAGATCCAAGCCCCTTTTAAAACTGAAAACTTTATGTAGAGGGATGACATGCAAAATTATGAGGAGTTAGAAGAGGATATAAACAACCTTAGTGATGACAACCGAGAGCCTCATTTTACTAGACATGATTATGAAAAGTTTCTAGACCTAGAGCCCCTGTTTAATAATGAGGAAAGTATAAATAATCTGGGAGAATATGCATATGAAGGACTCACCAACTCAATAATGGTTAAACTCCAACATAAGTACAATTTAAGGCCTAGAGAAAAAAATCCTACAAATGTTCCACCGAAAAAGATTTTATCAAGAAAAAAAGTGAATGAGGTAGCTGTTACTAAAATGCTAATTGAAACACAAGCTGCCCGAACAAAAACAGTTGAAACAAGAGCAACACAAACTAAAAAATCATAGAATATAGAAGCACAAGATCCAACCAGATAAATAAAAAAAACAACTGGAGGTTTTAGTTTAGAAAATGAAATTAATAAAATTAAAATCCCCATGCCCCTGGTTGAGCTTGCAAAAATCCGATTTATAAAAAACAGATTGCTAAAATGATAATTTTTTCTGATGTTGAATGTCACGCAGATGTTATCAATCTAAAAAATTAAAGACCTATGATCATGTTTGGTCCGCACATAAAAAATACTAAGGATTATGTTGCTCTGTTTTATATTACATTAACTGTGCATGACCACTTACTCCAAAACTATATGTTAGATTTTGGTGCATCTCATAATTTAATGCCTAAATTTATCATGGAAAAATTGGGCCTCAAAATAACTAGACCTTATCAAGAATTATACTCATTTGATTCCAGAAAAGTTAAGTGTCTTGGCATGATCAAAGATTTAGTAGTAAATCTTGTACAGATCCCTGTAAAAAGTATCCTCATGGATGTAGTCGTCGTTGACGTCCCTTCCAAGTATGACATGCTGTTATCTAGGTCTTGGGGCGCCAAATTAGGAGGATCACTTCAGTTGGACATGACTTATGCTACGATCCCAATTTTCGGTGGACAATTTAATAGACTGTACAGAGAGACTAGATTGGCATATACTATAAGTGGCCCCCAAAACCCAAACAACTACCCAGTCTATGTTGTCGATTAGGACTTAGGAAATTGTATATTATCAATAGATGATGATTTCGAAGAATGTACATAAGAAGAAAATAAAAAAATAGAAAAAAAAAACAAAAAAGAGTAAATAATAGAGAAGGAATGTGGAAAATGTTTTTTGATGGCACTTCGTCCTGCGAAGGAGCAGGGGCCATAGTGTTATTTGTAGCACCAGGATATGAGTACGTTATCCCCTTCTCATATAGATTACAGTGGGAGGTTGATTATACAAATATTGTATGTGAATATGAATCTCTAGTCTTAGGATTAGAGGCCGCCAGAAAGTTAAAAATTGAACATCCGATAGTTTATGGTGATGCAGAGATTATTGTGAAACAAATAAAGCAACAATATCAAGCCAAGCATCCGAGGCTAAGATCATACAAAAATTGTGCCTGGGATTTAATAGAAAATTTATTCTGATCCTTTAACATTCACTCCATTCCCATAATGGAAAATCATCAAGTTTATTCTTTAGCCAAAACTGCGACGATGATGCAGGAGCATCTCTCCACGTCAGCGAGCCAGCCAACCACGTCAACATGTGCATTCAAGGCTAAAGAGAGGCGCATCCCTCATTTTCGAATTTGAAATTTGAATGTAATAAATGTTGTAGGCTATTGAGCCATGGGGCTGTGCTATGCGCACAGGCTGTAGAGTAGGTAGGCCTTTAATGCTTTGAAGGCTGAGATCTAGATCTGATTTTTGGACTAGACAACCCATTCAATGCCATTGAATAGGGTAGGTGAGTTTGGAGGGAAGAGCTCTAAGAGCCCCTCATGTAAAAGATCAATTTTGATCTCATTTTTGTAGTATTTGAAGTATGCACAAGAGAGAGTGAGTGTGCAAGAGAAGGAGTCGAGAGCTTGTTATAGGCCATGCTTAAGAGCACCTTGTAAAACAAACATTTTCCATTTAATACAAAGAAAATAGTTTTTTCCTGCATATTTTCTGTGTTGAATGAATGTCTGTGTGTGTTCTTTATATGTTGTGAATGTATTCTATGTTTGGGCATTTGCAGGAGTTTCTTTGATTTCAGGTTTTTGAAGGTCTTTGAGGCTTCACACCATGAGGGTGTGACAAAACACTATGGGTTCTGTAGGCCATGCACACGGATGCACTTCTGAACTCTGCGGATTCAGACAAAGACGTGCCAAGCGGGAACAAAGCTGAAATCATCAACTCGAGGAAGACCTATGAGGTTGTTGAACACCTCAAGAGGCAAGGCTGTGTAGAAGAGACATAGTTGAAGACAAAAACTCTGCTATGAGTTCTGTAAAGCTCTGCCAGGTGGGCATTGAGCCAGTGTAAGGAGTGCACAGAGGAATAACTCTACTGTGAATTTAGAAGAAGACAAAAGCTCTGAGGAGTTCTGAATAACTCTGCTAGGAGGGCATTGAGTCAATGTGCATATAGGCACAAGGAGAGAACTCTTTGAGTTCTGTAATTGGAAGAAGAATCCACTGAAGGATCTTCGCAGGGTTGTTGAACACCCTGAACACTCAACAAGAGGTTGCTTGAGTGAAGGATAGTCAAGAGGGCATCCAAATTATTCATCTGAGGGAGAAGGGAAAAGGATTTAGTTCCTTAAGATTCTGAGTAGCAGGAAATCTTAGAACGGATAGCACCATGCATGTAAAGACTCTGTAGAGGCCCATAAGTCACAAAATCCCTTGAGGATTTGAGGGCAAATCTCAGGAGGGACAACGTTCATATATGTGCAGACGAGACTCAATGTTATAGAGTTCACAGAAGAAAGAAGGAAAAGTTTGAGGCCTTTGAACATTTGGAATTCTTCCAAGTGTTGGAAGAAAATCACCAAAGCTCGGGAGGAGCAACAACTGCTATTGGATCAACTGAGAAGAGATCTAGACTGTTGAAGGTTTCCACGTCTAGGGAGCAGTGGAGGAGCGCACAAGAAGGGAAGATTCTGAGCCGTTGGATCTAGTTCAGGATCATCGACAACCGTTGGATCTATCAGGAGTTGCGCGAGGGTTAAGCCCTCATACAACAGAACAGGGGAGAGAAAGTCCCGAAAAGAGGTTGATATCGAGATTTCAAAATTCAAGAGTTTGGGAGTCCTGAGGATGAAGGTCTGGAATCTTGACAAAGAAAGTCCCGAAATTGCGAAATAGATCCGAGCCGCTTGTCTCGGAGCAGACACGTGTCGCGAAATCGTCCATTTCATAGATTCGGGCACCGAGACTCACAAAGGTGAGAATCTTGACTTCGCACCTGGCGAAGTCCCGAATTTGATCTAGGTCGTCCATTTAATTGGGACACGTGGCCATAATCCAACACTTTGTGGAATTTCCTAAAGAGGAATGAAGTGTGTGGTACTTTGGTACTTCGGGTACCGGGAGTACTAGAGGCCAGCAGAGGAATTGGTGCAATGGAATTCACAAAATCGTGAAACGCGAAGTCTCAGAAGGCTTCATAGAAGAGCAGTTCGGGAGCACATCGACAAACTAGGTACTGGGATTTCAAAAGTCCCTTGTACATAAGATCAGGGCTCAACAGGAGCAGAACCCCGAAATAGAGTCTCGGTCATATGAGATATGGTCATGTGGGCCAAGGCATAGCCCAAGGGGCTAAGCATTGTTGGAGCCATTTCTACATTTCGACAATTCGGTGTTCGGGAGGTCGAGGAGACAGGGAATCCCTAACATTGAGAATCAGAAGGTCCTGAAGCCCGTATTTACATTTCTTGTTGAGGAATGTTCTTGGTCGTGTTTCAGAGGCCGTGAGGATTGGAAGGACCAGTGGATCAGTTTGACAGAGATTCTAGTGGGAATAAAAAAGAGCCTCTTTAGCTCACGAAATAGATTGAATGATTTTTAAGACTGGGAGTTCACGCAGAGACTCTGTCAAGGCAGAGGTGGCATTTGCGTTAGACGACCTTTGTACCACCTACTGTCCTAAAATTGAAATATCATATCAAAGTGAGACATAGGTCTTTGATCCCAAATAATGTTAAGCACTAGAAAGTATTTGAAGACGATGAACAAATTAAACAGTTCCTTGAAATGGTGGACGAGTTCTCTAAAACTCACATAGTTGAGGAAAACCAGAATGATCCTATCTGGGTCATGTAGGAAGGTGAAAACCATGAAAAGTTATAGGATAAGATTGCAAATCACCGTATTCTTATGCTTAAGAACAATAAAATCCCTAGAGGTCTGATCCCCTTAGAGATATTGTTTGACCATGATGACATACCATTAAAATCTACCTTACATCCTCAACCAGAAGAGGTTGAAGACTCTAATATAGGAACTATGGAAAATCCTAAACTGGTCAAGATATCTAAATACCTTCCAACCCAAATGAAGAGTAAGTACACCGAGTTGCTTGGACAATATAACGACGTCTTTGTGTGGTCCTATGACGATCTAAAAACTTATGATACCTTTGTAATTGAACATAAGATTCCTTTGAAGCATGGTATCAAACCTTTTAGACAAAAGCTTAGACACATAAATCCTATCCTCCTGCCAGTGATAGAAATGGAATTTAAGAAGCTTCTCGAAGAAAAGATTATCATTCCACTTAGGTATTCCGAACGAGTAGAAAATTTGGTACCTGTCAGGAAGAAAAATGGAGAAATAAAGCTTTGTGTAGATTTCAGAAATTTAAATTAGTCATCCCTCAAAGACAACTACCCACTACCAAAAATGGACCATGTCATAGAAAAAGTAGTTGGATCTAATAGAATGTCCATGATTGATGGTTTTTCAGGATACAATCAAATTGCTGTCCATGAAGACGCCGAAGAAAAAACTGCGTTTACCACTCCGTGGGGAACTTTCATGTATGATAAAATGCCATTTGGTTTGATGAACACAGGGGATACTTTCCAGAGAGCGATGGATATATATTTCATCAGTGAAAGAGACAAATTTGTTTTTATTTATCTTGATGATTTGGAAATTTTTTCTAACTCTGATGCAGAACATTTGGTACACCTCAAACAAAATTTCAAGAAATGCAGAAAATTCGGTTTGTATCTTATTCCTAAGAAATCACACTTCTTTATGCAAGAAGGTAAGATCTTGGGTCATATAGTGTCAAAGGAAGGAATCAAGGTTGACCCTAAGTGATTCGAGGCTATAAACACAATTAATATTCCTAGGAACAAAAAATAAATTCAATCTTTTTTAGGAAAGATCAACTTTTTGAGAAGATTCATTCCTAATTTTGCTGAAATAATTAAATTGATTANGGAGCTCAATGAAATCAGGGCAGAAATGGAGAAGCTAGCATTTAATATGCAGCGGGAGGCAAAGGTATGATGGAGGTATGAATGGCCTTTGAAGAGGACAACTAAATGGTCTGTTCAGAAGTTGTTGGCTAGAGGGTAGAAACATGTGTTAAAAATGTGGCTGAGGTATGCTGAAAACCTCAATGACGAGGGAAAGAGATCTAGTAGAGGTCCCGTAGGTTGCCATGTGGGAAATGAGAAGGGATCAATGGATCTCGTAAACTTCTAGGTGGGAAGAGGAGACATCCCAAATTTCCAGGTGGGCAAGGGAGGAGAGATGAGCTGATCCGAGAGTTCACATAAGAGGATGTTGACAGATGAGGAGGAAGAAGAAGAAAGGACTTGCTCAGATGGATATTCACGCGAAACTGGGAACCATGTGAATGAAGATGATGAGAAGTTAAAAAATTCCACCATCGAGGAGAAGGATTAGAGGACCATTGTGATCATTAGAGGAGTCGAGAAATTCCTTCCAAGTGGTCGAGGAGATGTTATCACAGAGGTTGCAGATGCGACAGGAGGACAATAAACTGAGACTGTCATGGAGGAGGAGGAACAGATATTGAATTCTGTCCCAAGAGAAGGAGAACACCCAATGGGATTACTCACCCAGTGGGAAATGGAATTAAAGGAATTGGAAAATTGGTTAGGAAGTCCAGAACCATAAGGTCACTTCCATAAGATAGCCATTCCAGAGGAGACACACCAACATGAGTTGTAGCTGGAGGAAGATGGAATAGAACCAACCAAAGAACTAACAAGAGTCAATTTGCCAAGAGTAATAACTGAGAAGAAGCCCAATGATGAGGAATCTGTAGAAGTAGAGGCTGTAGTAGAGTGGAAAGAGAAGCCCACAAGAGATGAAGAAGATAACATGGGAGATCGATGTGATTTACCCGGAGACAAGGAGGAAGTGCAACAAGCTAGTATGCAATAGGAAAACTAGCTAATGGACTAGCTGGATGAGGTGGTTGAGGAGATAAGGAAGATGATGTTGGGATTGATAGAGAAAGTGGTCAACAAGAAGCATAATCTAGACAAAAGGAAACCTGCACGAATGATGGGGAAGATGCAATAGCAACAACAAAATAGAGGAGCGGAAAGACAACTTTAGGAAAGAGTTTGGGATCCAAGAGGATTTCAACCGATCTAGAAAGCTCATGAGTAGAAGCTCATGATTTTCGTAGCTGTGGATTATGATGCAGGAGCATCACTCCACCTTAGCACATGCCAACTGATTAACACACATGGTGTGCATTCAAGGAAGGGAGAGGCATGACCCTCTCATTTTTCCTTCAATAATATAAGGCGTGATCCAGGCAATTAATGTCATGAGGTTGGAAAAGCCAAGTTGTGCCTTCGCACAAGATGGAGATAAGGTCCCCATTAAGTGGTTGATGGTAGGAGGGATCTGCATCTAATTTGGAAGAGGTTTCCATCATTGTAATTTTCCCATTAGACAGACATTTTGAATGGTGGTTTGACACCACTAGTTTAGCTTGGAGGGAAGCTCGTCGAGCTCCTCTTGTATAAATATTTGTATTGTATGCCTGATAGAGGCTGTTGGAACTTGATGAAAAGTCATTGTAATCCAAGCTAGGGAGGTTGATGAGAGTTGAGACTCAGTTGCAGTCTAGACTCAAATATTTGCAATTTGATATTCTTCCATTACTGGAAAATGACAGTTTTTCCTGTTATCAATTTCTGTGTAATGGATGTTGTGTTATGAATGTCATATGTATGCATTTGAGTTGTAAATGAATGTTAGAAATCGTCTGCAAGGATATAGATACATTTTTCTATTTGTAAGTGTGTTGGATTAGGTCTGGTTCTCTAGGCTAAGTGTAAGGAGTGCTCGATAGAGTGTGGAAACTCTCTGAGCCGATGGAAGGAGTGCGTGTCTGAACTCAGTGGATTCAGAAGAGAAACTGGCAGGAGGGCATACCAAGATAATTCACAGACTTGGGAGGAAATTTCAAGGTGGTTGGGTACCTTGGAAAGAAAGAATGTGTAAGAGGAAGCACAGTTCAGAGTTACTGAACACTCTGAAACACTCTGCTAGGAGGGAATTGAGCTAGTGTGAGAATACACAAGAGAAACATGGTTGGAAGTGTTGAAATCCTTAAGAGAACCCTAGGGTTTCTTAACACTCATTTACAAGAGTGCATTGACAAAGGAAAGGAGATGCCTTAATATGCTCAGATAGGCCAAGGGACAAGCCATCGAAAATCTTAGCCGAGTAAAAGGAGTGTGTTGGGGAGACTGTAAGTCCATTCTACAATCTCAGGAGGAAGAGCGATAAGTTTCCAGGAGGGAAAGAGAAAGTTCATTGAAGAATGCAGAGGAATGGGAAATCGTGAAGGTTTTCAAGATGAGCAAAGTCACAGAAGATTCTGCACATAACTCTGTAAGGAGTGCGAAAGAAGTTCGAGAATAACCTAAGTCTCGAAAGAGAAATTTGCGCTAAGTGTGCAAAGGGGTTGAGGACTTGCTGAAGTCCTGAAGGCTGAGAAATCATCCATTGTTGAAGGATACAGGTGGCAGAATATTGAGAGGTTCGGGAGCCATAACTTTGGGAGGTTTGCCAAGAGAAAAAAAAGATCTTCATGAAGTCGTGAAGAGAGATTTGAATCCAAGTCGTTGGATCGAGGAGGACACGTGGCAGAGATCCATGTATTTCGGTGGGAGAACCCTTTGGGGAAAAATTAAGGAGAGAATACTCGAAGAGCTGAAGCAATCTTGGTCGTCCATTGAGATAGGACATGTGGATTTTGATCGACATTTCGCTAATTCGCAACCAGGAAGGATAGAGTTGGGGGAAGAGAGGACTCGCAAATTACGAACTTTTGATTTGATATCAACCGTCGATCGTAAGAGTATCATGGACCGTAGATTTGGTCTTAGATAATTCACCAATTCGGGAATCAGGGATAAGGGTGCAAGCAATTCATGAAATTCTTGAAGCACGGGGTCACGAAGGGAGCTAGCCCATGATCATAGTCCATAGTCACATCAAGGAGGGAGCCTAGAATAAAGAGCCAACACTCGTTGGTGTTAAGAGTGCTAAGGAGAGGGTCTGCGGGTGCCACATAACTGGTGCTGAGAAGGTGAAGGGCCCGTGTCAAGTTAAATAGGTTCCCATGAGGAGCTTGATGAGTCATTTGGATCAATGAATTGAACAATCCTAGACCCGGAGGTCGAGAAACCCCTCAAGAGGAAGGGAGAGAGGGGGTGTCTACACTGTCAAAAGGTTTCAATTTTCTGAAACCCCGAAGAACATATTTTATACCCTGATTCATCCCCTATCGATTCTCCTATTTATACATCTTGTAAGTTTGAGGAAACCAATCCACATTTCCATTTTCCTCCTCTTTTAGATTTTTCGTCTCCTAACAAGATTTTTACGGAACTTCCTTCGCCACATCCCAAAGAAGTTGAAAGGTCACCACTTCGTTCCCTTGACGTTTTTGAAAATCCTCTTTTTTCCCAAATTCCGTCTCTTAGACTTCCAATGGTTGCTACTAGAGGAGGTGGTGCCAGAGGTGGAGGAGAAGGTGAACAAGGTCAAGGAAAACCTCCACCCCCTTGAATCTTTGCCAAGGTAACATCCATATATGCTCCCTTGGTCCTCCCTGCCGTCCTTCATGATTTTCCCGAGAATTATATGAAAAACTTACCAAAATTTATGGGAGAAGGAGATTTAACTGCAACCAAGCACATAGCCTTTTTCAATCAGTTTGATGATATCCTTGGCATTGAGAATGAATATGTTTACTCAAGTATTTTAGTAAAAATATTCAAAGGACAAGTAATAACCTGGTTTCGAGGACTCCCGGTAGGATCCTTATGGTCATATGATGATCTAGAAAATTATTTTTTAAGACAGTGGGGAGAAAAGAAATACCATCTCTATTATTTAACTGAATTTGGGGCTTTAAGAAAAAATAATTCTGAATCAGTTCTTGAATTTACTCAGAGGTTCAATAAGCTGTACATAAAGATCCCAACCAAAGTTAAACCCTCTCAACCTACGACAAAGGTAACTTTTCAAGGGGATTTTGAACCAGACTTTGCACTCCTCCTAAGAGAAAGAAGATCTACCACTCTGGCAGGAATGCAAGATGATGCCATAGAAATCGAATCAAATATGATATCATCTGATAAATTAAAAACAAAATTTTAGATGAGAACTAGAGAACCTAGGCGTTTCAAAGAATAGGCAGGGCCATCTGAATATGGAAATTCTGCAGAAGAAAAAATGGATGAGATGGATAAAATAATTAAAGACTTATCAAACAAAATATCCAGGATGGAATTAGACCAAGCCAAACCTGATCCGTTTGCTAGAAATCAATTCAGAAGAAATCCTAACCCTCAGACGCAACAAAGACAGGTAAAAAATGAAGATCAAAAGATCCAAGCCCCTTTTAAAACTGAAAACTTTATGTAGAGGGATGACATGCAAAATTATGAGGAGTTAGAAGAGGATATAAACAACCTTAGTGATGACAACCGAGAGCCTCATTTTACTAGACATGATTATGAAAAGTTTCTAGACCTAGAGCCCCTGTTTAATAATGAGGAAAGTATAAATAATCTGGGAGAATATGCATATGAAGGACTCACCAACTCAATAATGGTTAAACTCCAACATAAGTACAATTTAAGGCCTAGAGAAAAAAATCCTACAAATGTTCCACCGAAAAAGATTTTATCAAGAAAAAAAGTGAATGAGGTAGCTGTTACTAAAATGCTAATTGAAACACAAGCTGCCCGAACAAAAACAGTTGAAACAAGAGCAACACAAACTAAAAAATCATAGAATATAGAAGCACAAGATCCAACCAGATAAATAAAAAAAACAACTGGAGGTTTTAGTTTAGAAAATGAAATTAATAAAATTAAAATCCCCATGCCCCTGGTTGAGCTTGCAAAAATCCGATTTATAAAAAACAGATTGCTAAAATGATAATTTTTTCTGATGTTGAATGTCACGCAGATGTTATCAATCTAAAAAATTAAAGACCTATGATCATGTTTGGTCCGCACATAAAAAATACTAAGGATTATGTTGCTCTGTTTTATATTACATTAACTGTGCATGACCACTTACTCCAAAACTATATGTTAGATTTTGGTGCATCTCATAATTTAATGCCTAAATTTATCATGGAAAAATTGGGCCTCAAAATAACTAGACCTTATCAAGAATTATACTCATTTGATTCCAGAAAAGTTAAGTGTCTTGGCATGATCAAAGATTTAGTAGTAAATCTTGTACAGATCCCTGTAAAAAGTATCCTCATGGATGTAGTCGTCGTTGACGTCCCTTCCAAGTATGACATGCTGTTATCTAGGTCTTGGGGCGCCAAATTAGGAGGATCACTTCAGTTGGACATGACTTATGCTACGATCCCAATTTTCGGTGGACAATTTAATAGACTGTACAGAGAGACTAGATTGGCATATACTATAAGTGGCCCCCAAAACCCAAACAACTACCCAGTCTATGTTGTCGATTAGGACTTAGGAAATTGTATATTATCAATAGATGATGATTTCGAAGAATGTACATAAGAAGAAAATAAAAAAATAGAAAAAAAAAACAAAAAAGAGTAAATAATAGAGAAGGAATGTGGAAAATGTTTTTTGATGGCACTTCGTCCTGCGAAGGAGCAGGGGCCATAGTGTTATTTGTAGCACCAGGATATGAGTACGTTATCCCCTTCTCATATAGATTACAGTGGGAGGTTGATTATACAAATATTGTATGTGAATATGAATCTCTAGTCTTAGGATTAGAGGCCGCCAGAAAGTTAAAAATTGAACATCCGATAGTTTATGGTGATGCAGAGATTATTGTGAAACAAATAAAGCAACAATATCAAGCCAAGCATCCGAGGCTAAGATCATACAAAAATTGTGCCTGGGATTTAATAGAAAATTTATTCTGATCCTTTAACATTCACTCCATTCCCATAATGGAAAATCATCAAGTTTATTCTTTAGCCAAAACTGCGACGATGATGCAGGAGCATCTCTCCACGTCAGCGAGCCAGCCAACCACGTCAACATGTGCATTCAAGGCTAAAGAGAGGCGCATCCCTCATTTTCGAATTTGAAATTTGAATGTAATAAATGTTGTAGGCTATTGAGCCATGGGGCTGTGCTATGCGCACAGGCTGTAGAGTAGGTAGGCCTTTAATGCTTTGAAGGCTGAGATCTAGATCTGATTTTTGGACTAGACAACCCATTCAATGCCATTGAATAGGGTAGGTGAGTTTGGAGGGAAGAGCTCTAAGAGCCCCTCATGTAAAAGATCAATTTTGATCTCATTTTTGTAGTATTTGAAGTATGCACAAGAGAGAGTGAGTGTGCAAGAGAAGGAGTCGAGAGCTTGTTATAGGCCATGCTTAAGAGCACCTTGTAAAACAAACATTTTCCATTTAATACAAAGAAAATAGTTTTTTCCTGCATATTTTCTGTGTTGAATGAATGTCTGTGTGTGTTCTTTATATGTTGTGAATGTATTCTATGTTTGGGCATTTGCAGGAGTTTCTTTGATTTCAGGTTTTTGAAGGTCTTTGAGGCTTCACACCATGAGGGTGTGACAAAACACTATGGGTTCTGTAGGCCATGCACACGGATGCACTTCTGAACTCTGCGGATTCAGACAAAGACGTGCCAAGCGGGAACAAAGCTGAAATCATCAACTCGAGGAAGACCTATGAGGTTGTTGAACACCTCAAGAGGCAAGGCTGTGTAGAAGAGACATAGTTGAAGACAAAAACTCTGCTATGAGTTCTGTAAAGCTCTGCCAGGTGGGCATTGAGCCAGTGTAAGGAGTGCACAGAGGAATAACTCTACTGTGAATTTAGAAGAAGACAAAAGCTCTGAGGAGTTCTGAATAACTCTGCTAGGAGGGCATTGAGTCAATGTGCATATAGGCACAAGGAGAGAACTCTTTGAGTTCTGTAATTGGAAGAAGAATCCACTGAAGGATCTTCGCAGGGTTGTTGAACACCCTGAACACTCAACAAGAGGTTGCTTGAGTGAAGGATAGTCAAGAGGGCATCCAAATTATTCATCTGAGGGAGAAGGGAAAAGGATTTAGTTCCTTAAGATTCTGAGTAGCAGGAAATCTTAGAACAGATAGCACCATGCATGTAAAGACTCTGCAGAGGCCCATAAGTCACAAAATCCCTTGAGGATTTGAGGGAAAATCTTAGGAGGGACAATGTTCATATATGTGTAGACGAGACTCAATGTTATAGAGTTCGCAGAGGAAATAAGGAAAAGGTCGAGGCCTTTGAACATTTGGAATTCTTCCAAGTGTTGGAAGAAAATCACCAAAGCTCGGGAGGAGCAACAACTGCTGTTGGATCAACCAAGAAGAGATCTGGACTGTTGAAGTTTTCCACGTCTAGGGAGTAGTGGAGGAGCGCACAAGAAGGGAAGATTCTGAGCCGTTGGATCTAGTTCAGGATCATCGAAAACTGTTGGATCTATCAGGAGTTGCGCGAGGGTTAAGCCCTCATACAACAGAACAGGGGAGAGAAAGTCCCGAAAAGAGGTTGATATCAAGATTTCAAAATTCAAGAGTTTGGGAGTCCTGAGGATGAAGGTCTGGACTCTTGACAAAGAAAGTCCTGAAATTGCGAAATAGATCCGAGCCACTTGTCTCGGAGCGGACACGTGTCGCGAAATCGTCCATTTCAGAGATTCGAGCACCGAGACTCACAGAGGTGAGAATCTTGACTTCGCACCTGGCGAAGTCCCAAATTTGATCTAGGTCGTCCATTTAATTGGGACACGTGGCCATAATCCAACACTTTGTGGAATTTCCTAAAGAGGAATGAAGTGTGTGGTACTTCGGTACTTCGGGTATCGGGAGTACTAGAGGCCAGCGGAGGAATTGGTGCAATGGGATTCACAAAATCGTGAAACGCGAAGTCTCAGAAGGCTTCATAAAAGAGCATTTCGGGAGCACATTGACAAACTAGGTACTGGGATTTCAAAAGTCCCTTGTACATAAGATCAGGGCTGAGCAGGAGCAGAACCCCGAAATAGAGTCGCGGTCATATGAGATATGGTCATGTGGGCCAAGGCATAGCCCAGGGGGCTAAGCATTGTTGGAGCCATTTCTACATTTCGACAATTCGGTGTTCGGGAGGTCGAGGAGACAGGGAATCCCTAACATTGAGAATCAGAAGGTCCCGAAGCCCGTATTTACATTTCTTGTTGAGGAATGTTCTTGGTCGTGTTTCAGAGGCCGTGAGGATTGGAAGGACCTGTGGATCAGTTTGACAGAGATTCTAGTGGGAATAAAAAAGAGTCTCTTTAGCTCACAAAATAGATTGAATGATCCTTAAGACTGGGAGTTCACGCAGAGACTCTGTCAAGGCAGAGGTGGCATTTGCGTTAGACGACCTTTGTACCACCTACTGTCCTAAAATTGAAATATCATATCAAAATGAGACATAGGTCTTTGA
>JZKD02S1996436.1:79677-104971 GCA_000966675.3 Picea glauca | reverse complement strand
AACAAGAGGTTGCTTGAGTGAAGGATAGTCAAGAGGGCATCCAAATTATTCATCTGAGGGAGAAGGGAAAAGGATTTAGTTCCTTAAGATTCTGAGTAGCAGGAAATCTTAGAACGGATAGCACCATGCATGTAAAGACTCTGTAGAGGCCCATAAGTCACAAAATCCCTTGAGGATTTGAGGGCAAATCTCAGGAGGGACAACGTTCATATATGTGCAGACGAGACTCAATGTTATAGAGTTCACAGAAGAAAGAAGGAAAAGTTTGAGGCCTTTGAACATTTGGAATTCTTCCAAGTGTTGGAAGAAAATCACCAAAGCTCGGGAGGAGCAACAACTGCTATTGGATCAACTGAGAAGAGATCTAGACTGTTGAAGGTTTCCACGTCTAGGGAGCAGTGGAGGAGCGCACAAGAAGGGAAGATTCTGAGCCGTTGGATCTAGTTCAGGATCATCGACAACCGTTGGATCTATCAGGAGTTGCGCGAGGGTTAAGCCCTCATACAACAGAACAGGGGAGAGAAAGTCCCGAAAAGAGGTTGATATCGAGATTTCAAAATTCAAGAGTTTGGGAGTCCTGAGGATGAAGGTCTGGAATCTTGACAAAGAAAGTCCCGAAATTGCGAAATAGATCCGAGCCGCTTGTCTCGGAGCAGACACGTGTCGCGAAATCGTCCATTTCATAGATTCGGGCACCGAGACTCACAAAGGTGAGAATCTTGACTTCGCACCTGGCGAAGTCCCGAATTTGATCTAGGTCGTCCATTTAATTGGGACACGTGGCCATAATCCAACACTTTGTGGAATTTCCTAAAGAGGAATGAAGTGTGTGGTACTTTGGTACTTCGGGTACCGGGAGTACTAGAGGCCAGCAGAGGAATTGGTGCAATGGAATTCACAAAATCGTGAAACGCGAAGTCTCAGAAGGCTTCATAGAAGAGCAGTTCGGGAGCACATCGACAAACTAGGTACTGGGATTTCAAAAGTCCCTTGTACATAAGATCAGGGCTCAACAGGAGCAGAACCCCGAAATAGAGTCTCGGTCATATGAGATATGGTCATGTGGGCCAAGGCATAGCCCAAGGGGCTAAGCATTGTTGGAGCCATTTCTACATTTCGACAATTCGGTGTTCGGGAGGTCGAGGAGACAGGGAATCCCTAACATTGAGAATCAGAAGGTCCTGAAGCCCGTATTTACATTTCTTGTTGAGGAATGTTCTTGGTCGTGTTTCAGAGGCCGTGAGGATTGGAAGGACCAGTGGATCAGTTTGACAGAGATTCTAGTGGGAATAAAAAAGAGCCTCTTTAGCTCACGAAATAGATTGAATGATTTTTAAGACTGGGAGTTCACGCAGAGACTCTGTCAAGGCAGAGGTGGCATTTGCGTTAGACGACCTTTGTACCACCTACTGTCCTAAAATTGAAATATCATATCAAAGTGAGACATAGGTCTTTGATCCCAAATAATGTTAAGCACTAGAAAGTATTTGAAGACGATGAACAAATTAAACAGTTCCTTGAAATGGTGGACGAGTTCTCTAAAACTCACATAGTTGAGGAAAACCAGAATGATCCTATCTGGGTCATGTAGGAAGGTGAAAACCATGAAAAGTTATAGGATAAGATTGCAAATCACCGTATTCTTATGCTTAAGAACAATAAAATCCCTAGAGGTCTGATCCCCTTAGAGATATTGTTTGACCATGATGACATACCATTAAAATCTACCTTACATCCTCAACCAGAAGAGGTTGAAGACTCTAATATAGGAACTATGGAAAATCCTAAACTGGTCAAGATATCTAAATACCTTCCAACCCAAATGAAGAGTAAGTACACCGAGTTGCTTGGACAATATAACGACGTCTTTGTGTGGTCCTATGACGATCTAAAAACTTATGATACCTTTGTAATTGAACATAAGATTCCTTTGAAGCATGGTATCAAACCTTTTAGACAAAAGCTTAGACACATAAATCCTATCCTCCTGCCAGTGATAGAAATGGAATTTAAGAAGCTTCTCGAAGAAAAGATTATCATTCCACTTAGGTATTCCGAACGAGTAGAAAATTTGGTACCTGTCAGGAAGAAAAATGGAGAAATAAAGCTTTGTGTAGATTTCAGAAATTTAAATTAGTCATCCCTCAAAGACAACTACCCACTACCAAAAATGGACCATGTCATAGAAAAAGTAGTTGGATCTAATAGAATGTCCATGATTGATGGTTTTTCAGGATACAATCAAATTGCTGTCCATGAAGACGCCGAAGAAAAAACTGCGTTTACCACTCCGTGGGGAACTTTCATGTATGATAAAATGCCATTTGGTTTGATGAACACAGGGGATACTTTCCAGAGAGCGATGGATATATATTTCATCAGTGAAAGAGACAAATTTGTTTTTATTTATCTTGATGATTTGGAAATTTTTTCTAACTCTGATGCAGAACATTTGGTACACCTCAAACAAAATTTCAAGAAATGCAGAAAATTCGGTTTGTATCTTATTCCTAAGAAATCACACTTCTTTATGCAAGAAGGTAAGATCTTGGGTCATATAGTGTCAAAGGAAGGAATCAAGGTTGACCCTAAGTGATTCGAGGCTATAAACACAATTAATATTCCTAGGAACAAAAAATAAATTCAATCTTTTTTAGGAAAGATCAACTTTTTGAGAAGATTCATTCCTAATTTTGCTGAAATAATTAAATTGATTATAGATATGTTGAAGAAATACAACGTAGTGAAATGGACCACCGAAGCTAAATCATCATTCGAGCGAGTCAATAAATCTATAGGCGAAGCACCAGTGTTAGCCAATCCAGACTATACCAATGAGTTCTTGATCTTCTCTTTCGCTTCCGAACATACTATCACAACGATTCTCCTGCAAAAGAATGAAGAAGGTTTTGAGCCACTGATATCCTTTTTCAGTAAAAGTCTTAGGGATGGAGAATTAAAATATGATATACTTGAAAAACAAGCTTACACAATGGTAAAAGCTCTCAAATCTTTTAGAACATATGTGTTGCATTCCAAAATAATCGCTTACGTGAAAACAAGTGTTGTCAAATACATCTTGGTCCAATTAGACAGTGATGGGAAATGAGTTCGATGGTTGGAAAAAATTCAAGAGTTTGATCTAGAGGTGAAACCGGCCAAGCTAGTCAAAGCTCAGGGCCTGGAAAAATTGTTAGCAGAATCAAATTTCAGGGCACTCGGGATAAACCAACTGGCATCACACAGATATATCCCAGATATAGAGGAACTTGACGATCAAACCCCTACAGTCCAGATTGAAGATAAATTTTCTTCCTCTACATGGTATCACAATATTGTTACATATCTCCTTACCCTTCAATGCTCGAGTGACATGAATCCATCCAAGGCGAGAACTTTGACCCTACACACAAATAAATATTGTATTATTGATGGCCAGCTATACTGGAAGGATCCTCTAGGTTTTTTGTTAAGTTTCTTCATAGAATATGAAATAGAAAACATTTTAAATGAATTTCATGAAGGAGTGTGTGGAGGACACCACGCCTGGAGGGAAACGAACTATAAGATTTTAAGGGATGGGTATTATTGGCCAAAATTATTTACTGATGCGAATGCAAAGGTCAAAGCCTGCAACTCTTGCCAATTGTTCTCTAGTAAGCAAAATCTCCCCGCACTACCTTTAGTCCCACTCAAACCAAAAGATCCCTTTCAACAACGACGTCTAGATTTCATCGGAGAAATCCACCCACAATCAAGCTCCCAACATAAGTGGATTTTAACCGCTACTGATTACTTCACGAAGTGGGTTGAAGCCATTCCAACTTGGAATGTTTCATATTTAGTAGTAATAAACTTCTTGGAAGAGAACGTCCTATCAAGATTCGGTTGTCCTCAAAAAATAGTCATTGACAAGGCTCAAGCTTTCAAATCTATGGCAATGATCAGTTTCTACCAAAAATACAACATTGTGTTAGGGAATTCTACAACCTATTATCCTCAGGGGAATGGGTTGGCCAAATCATCCAAAACAATCCTGATGAATATAATAAAAAAAGTGTTAACGGAAAATAAGAATGCTTGGATGGTTCACTTGAAAAACGCCTCATGGGCGAACCGAATCGGCAAAAAGAAATCAATCGACATGTACCCTTTTAAAATGGTTTATGGTACTGACGTGTTCCTTCCTATCAATCTCACCCTTCCTGTGACGAAGCTCTGACAAGACGTAAATGAAGAGCCAAATGACGTTACAAGAAGGATAAATCAAATAATCAAAGTCCATCAAAATAGGGTTGAAGTAAATGACAGACTTCAGAAATACCAAGATAACATGAAGGCCCTTTTCGATAAAAAGGATAAATACATGGAGTTTCTTCCTGGAGATTTCATTTTAAAGTGGGATGCTAGAAGAGAAGATGCGGGAAAACATGGCAAGTTTGACCATTTCTAGTTCAGACCATTCATGATTGCAGCTGTTGAGGGAAACAAATACTTCTTACTTGAAAATCTTGACGGAAAAACTTTGGACGCCCCTATCAACGAGCGTTAGCTAAATTGTTTTATGCAATAATCATATTTCACATTCCCATTGTATATACCGTTTTGGTTTCCTATTTTGATTTGCAATTTTATTTTCTTTTGTAGATTTTCCAAATTTTACTTTTCGTTGTAAATAAACCAAGTCTTATTTGATATCATAAAAAACAAAATATAAAATATTTGTACTGCATATCATTTCTATTCTACGGAATTTTCAGACATTTCCCATTTTGTTCCTGTGCAGAATACTTACTATCAGATGAGAGATGAGGAGCTATTGAAATCCAACACTAAGTTTTCAAAAAAATTGCTTTCTTTCAAAACAGGTGATGAATTAATAATTGGCTTGATTGAAAATATAAATGAAATCCGAGGTATGAAATCCTATACTTATAGTTCTAGCTAAAATTATAAGGAAATATTATCGGATATAAATGAGGTTTTACCCATGTAAATATTGTCACCTGATCAAGGATCATAAAAGTACAAGTCTATAGATTAATTCCGAAGCCTTAACCTAATCAAATAAAAATAAAACAAAAATGAAATAAAAAAGAAAAAAAATTAAGAATAAAAGGAGGTCTAGAGAGAAGCTGGATAATCAAGAAACAAACTCTTGTGGAAATGAAATCCTTTCGTGTCAGACCCTTTTGATCCCTCGTTCTATTTTATTTTGACTATACCTAGGTTTTTATTCACTTATGAATTTGATATCCTTCCCTTGGTCTTCATAGAAAGAAAGAGTTTCACCTGGACTCTGAAAACTTAAAAACATACCTTCAAAATGAGATTAGGAGAAAATCCTTATGATTCCTATGATTTTAACTGAAAGAAAGTATGTCTAGGCTAATCCTGATAACTTTATCTCTTCTATCAGATTTTAAAGTGATTAATTCGCTCAAGCTCAATCCCTGAAAAATAAAAATTCCCATAAAATCTTCCTTGTAGGAGAAGGTGTATTGAAGACCGGGAGAAAATTAGTCCATAGTACAACAAAAATTGTTGACATACCTTCGCTGTTAAATTTTAAGAAGATATCATCCCTTGTATGATACACACAAATTGATTTTTCCCCACTTCAAAGAAATATTAAAATATGAGACAGATGGTGAAAGGAAATTGATAATCTGATTGCCCCCATCTAGTCTTAGAAAAATGGTGAAAGAAAATTTTTAATTTGATTGCCCCCATTTTGTACCAAAAGAGATGATGAAAGGAAACTCATGTAATGATTTCCCTCATCTCAACACAATGCGAATTGAAGTGGTGAAAGGAAATTCAATGGGAGATGTAGATAACTTCATTGGGGTACTGAACAGGCTCACTGGCAGTAAAGAAATATCTATGATATCTATAAGGTTTCCATATGTGTATATAACATACTATCTTATTTGGTTCTCTTTGCGGTAATATTTACATTCTAAACCAATAAGGGATTCACTAAATAAATAGTTAAATTTACTTAACCTTGATGCGAACAAAATCGACCAAATTTTGATATTTCAGTTAAAGTTGTTTCGATTATCTTAAGTAGATCCAAACTCAGTTTTAGGAAAGGGAAATTATTAATATCCTAAATTGAGAACAATAATTAGGTGTGTTTTGATGGTTTTCTGAGATTCAGTTGAAGTTCAAATTTCTCTATACGATTAATTCCCAAAAAGTGTTTCCCAGAAATGCATGATGACTCCATTTACCCAATAAAGGCACTTGGTCTACTGTTCTTCCACGTCTTGTAGGGAGACACGATCCCCAGATGGATCCTGTGTTGGAACACATATAATCCTTATTTTTTGAGCTTTACATCCTCCACTTCATGAAATTATAATCTTTCCCAAAAATGTAACTTAAATAAGAACTTTCCAATTTTAAATCAAATTCAGTTATGGTTAATCAATAATAAAGCACACATGATATTTGTCGTTGATGAAGTTTTTCCATTTGATTGAATGATCCTAATTTCTATGGAGTTTTGGATCCTCTTGATGGTTAATAACGTGAATCACTAAAGGTCTCTTCAAAGATTCATGCTTCGGGTATTTCGATAAGTCTTAATGATAAAAGTATCGAAACCTGAAAGTGTCTGTTCATCACTTTTTCGAAACCTTTGAAGGACACGAGTCATGGTACACGTGTATCTTTTGAGTCTTCCCTGAGTTGACACGTGGCACCCTTTTCTGACATTTTTGTTTGAAGATTCATGCGATTATAAGTAACATGTGGCACCCCCTTTTCTCGACACGTCATCTAGAATGACTTCATCTACGACATGTCACTACGAGAGATGACCCTTCGGAAATATAGCAAAGAACTAGTTCATAAATCACTGAAGCACCAAAATGCCGAAGGATTAAAATTTAATTAATTAAGTTGATCATGGTCAAGAGATGATTAATGACTTCACACTTGAGGGTTCAGACGTTTACCCTTCATCGTATCCTAAAATATCCGAAGTCGGAATCTTCGAAACACTTAGAGTTAAATATGATTAATTAAGACTTAGATTGATTACTGGATAATTAATCACTTCATAGTTTTGGGTTTCGAAGGTTTTATCTCGAGTTACTTTTAAATTTCCTGAAGTCCGAACTGTCGACACACTCAAAATTAATGCACTTTTCAAACATGATTAATTAAAGTGTTAAAAGAGATTATCCAGAGATTAACCTTTACAGATTCAGGATTCAGATAATTCTCACTCTGCCTCATCTAAATTTCCCGAACATGAACCGCCGAATATTAATGGAATTTATGACAAATCAATGGTAATGATTTTTCACATAGATTGTGGATCGCCAGGTAGAATTTTCCATTAAAGTTAATAAATTTTTCGTCAGTAAAACTATACTAGAATCAATGCATCCGATGTGAATAAAAATACTTCAGTTTTGAATTTCATTTTCACTTTCTGTAAAGTAGCAATTTTTATCTGATTGAGAAGCTCACATGATTCCTATGCGATAGGTAACCTCGTTTTGTTCTCTCGATATCATGGCACCAAGGAAGATGATGAAGAAGATAGATGCTGCTAGTGAGGGTTCAAATATGAATGTGGAGTTCTGTCAGACACTACACTGCGAGCTATAGACTCTGTTAAATATTGGACACAGGTGTTCGAGATTCTGAAACATGATATTATAAACTACCAAGAATATTCCGACGATGAAGTGGACAAAACTCATGAAGCTAAACTCAGACATATAGCCCAGTCAGAGCTACACAAGATAACTGCGCGGTTGAGAATCATGCCGTATAATTACATGATAAGATGGGCCCTGGAAAACATCGACGTCCAAACCAAGAGCATTTTCAACTATCAAAAGGTTGTCGTTGGGTCTTTCCGACTAGAACACCTCCAAGTAATGTATACGATATCTCCCGATAATAAATATAATTACAATGCTGCATTTATGTTGGAGTTTGAGCAATAGGAATGCATACAATACGACAAGAGTTATCCTGATATAATCAATTCCTGGTGGGGGCACCCAAAGAAGTTTAGGGCCGACGCTCATGGAATGTATGCCACAACGTCGTTGGATACTCACATGATTTATGTAGCCATGATGCTCTGTAGATTGTTCGGGAAGAATATTCCTACTCATTTCTCAGTGGAATGGGTGTCGATCATGCATGAGGTGGCTGAGGGATACACTTTTAATTGGGCCAAAATTTTGTTAGATAATCTGGCCAAAGAAATTGCTGAATACAAATTGGCTAAATCAAAAGGGAAAACCGCCCCTTTATATATGTATACATATTTCATGGATGCTGGCTTCTTCATAACCCCTTTCCTACTGATGAATTGGAGCCGGACCCCGACCAGTGCAAAGCCTATCCACTTTTACCATTCCAATATGTGGGAGGAAAAGTCCAAATATTTATTCTACAAAATCTACCACAATGTAGTGGTTCCTGTTCATATAGCCATATATGGTCAACCCCCTCCTCGGATTTCAGACAGGATCATGAGAAATATGGGCAAACTCAAAATGAGGGGCATCAGCAAGGAACTTAAAGCAACCCAGAAAACAATATGGCCTACCTTCCCTATTCAAGTTGGTATGTTTTCACTATAAGACTTCAGTCATTCCAAAGTGGAGTCTGCAGCTTTGGAGGATGTCAAATTGGTTGACATTGAATATAAAAGGCATGACCCACACAAAATTGTGGAAAACCACATGGTCCAATACAACATGAAGATATATGTGCATGAAAAATCCCCACATGATGAAATATTCAGGGGAGTCAGGTATTATGAGGAGGTACTGAAAAAATTCCAAACCTTGTCCCCAGATCAACATGCTAGTTTCCTTAGTTTCCAAAGACACAGGCGAAATAATTTGCCGAAAGTACTACAAGGAGATTCGATAGCCTCTCCTCCTACACATGAATTTATACCTCTAGGTTTTGAACTCGGGTCCTCTGGTAAACATAATATTGAGGAAATCCCAAAGAGCCTCGAAGTTTTGACTTAGAAATTAGAAGCTTCATTATCAAGTCCATTGGGCCCTCAGGAAACGGCTCAATTTGAAGCCTTCCTAAAACAAGGGCGTGATGCCTCTCCTTTGACACCAACCACATATTCTACCAAAAAAACAAAGAAAATATAGTCTATGGAGATCGATACTCCTATTAATTCATTGACACCTCTATAGTCTAGTTTTAGAAATCCTAGTTCCGAAGTCATTTTTGTAGGTGATTTCAACCCAATCTTGCTCGAAGAGATGCCTCCTTCGGATTTCTTCTTTAGAAAGAAACGAAGGGCCATCATCAAGAGAGAATCACATCAGAAGGAAGCGGTAGTAACCAAAATGAAAAGGATGTTGTATGATGTAAATGAACGCGATGATTCAGAATTCACGAAAGAAGTTGCAGGTTCATTGGGTGCCTTTGCCATTGCAAATCAATGGTCTATGGAGAATTTGGCAGAGAAGCTAAAACATAAAAGATTGTTGGTGGGGTAGTTGCAAGATCAAATACTAACCCTATAATAGATTATGAAGAATAAGATGAGCCAAGACTTTGAACAAATCAGAGCTTATGACAGGCATTGAATCCAACAACTGCAGGCTAACCTCGAGGAGATAGATCGAAATTCATAGGCCAACAAAGGATTGGTCACTCAACGTGATGAGTTAATAAGGAAATTTCAAGCTAGATTAGACCTGAATGAAGGTACATCAGTGTGTAATTCATGCTTCCAGACTCAAGCGCTGGAAATAAATGAAAAAATGGAAATGGGCCAGCAGGATCTTTTTATGAAGATTGATTCCATACATAAATGGTATCATGGAAGTAGACATTGCTCTGAAGGATGTCTATATTAAGGAAAGAGAAGATCGCTCAGCCTGAGCTAAGTTTCAAGAGGCCATCATATTGGCACAAAACGATAATGTCCCTAATTTTCCTCGGCTTTCCCCTTCTGAACAAATAAGAGGTGATATGGCCCTGAAGGTGTGGGAAACGAATTTGACAGAGAGCAAGAGATTATCCCTGGAGGTGAAGGACACTTGCCAAGAAGAATTATCATCCGTAGACAAAAAAACTAATTGATTTTGAGGGAAGAATTATTGCAGAGGCCTTGGGGCAGATCGATATTGAAATGAACCAACATAATTCTAGAAAGAGAAAAGAGGAAAGTCTAGCAACCATACAAGAAATGAGACAGATTGACCTTATTAAAATAAATAAATGGCTAGTGAACCCAAGTTCATAGTTCCAGGCTTTAGCTCAAGAAGTGAAAAGAATCCAAGAAAGGATACCTCAAGTGGAGAGGAAATTATACATTTTAGAGGTGAATGAAACAATTGAGCCATCAAAGTTGGTGGTGGAATTTTTATATAGATGTAACCAATGCATCGAGCACGAAAAAGAAAGTACAATTGTGAGCAGGTAAGAAAATGTCATTACATTACTGAATAGGGCTAGAGGGACAGATGACAACATGACTACAATGGCTAAGACATCATGCCAAATTATTAATAAGACTAGACGACAGAGGTGTCCAACCTAAAGGAATGAGTAAAAGAAGCATTTCTGCCAACATACGAAGAGATAGAAGAGAATGCCAACAAAGCTCATAATTTTCTATGCACTGTTGTATTATTTCAAATATTTTCTATTTTTATTATAAGAAGTCCAACCATTTTGAGTTGTGACAGTTTTGTATAAATACATAGATCCAAGATATATTAAGGGATGCTTCTTGCTGAATGTAATAGATAAAACTCTCTTTGAGTATTAATACAAGTGTAGATAGAGATTCCAAATTTTGTTCAGTTTGGGTTATGTGTTTCTTTTGTATTTCCATATTTCAATATTTCTCTATGCATTTCCTTGATAGATGTTTGATTGTAATTTAGTATCACAACTACTGTAATCATATTATATCAGTAATTTGTTAAGTGAACAATTTTTCCTCTGTATTTACTGTGAGTAAAACAAGACCTGCAAGCTATGTGAATTACTGCACTTTATACTTTGTTCAAGGGTTCACTATCTATTTTCTTCCACTACAACAAGGTGAGATTCTTCAACAATTGATGCCTTGCTTTGTTTAATAGATTTGTAAATCCCCCCCACACCATTCGATACTACAATTGTGACTCAGACACGAAATACAGCCTCTGTATTGCCATATTGTTATTTTCATTTAAGGATCTTTTCTCTTATAACTAAAGGTAGAAAAAACAATCTTTAAACACAGTCATTTTAAAATTTTCTGATGCCTGAAATTACTCTTTGAGCCTTAAGTTTAATATCAAGAACAACATGGCTCACAGAGTTGATTATTGTGCTTTGGTGGCAATATAGTTTTGGAACCCCTGTTGTTTCGTGACATCTCTGTTGGGTTTGATTTTGTGACCTTTTGGCCATAATAGTGGCACACTACCATGATATTAATTGAGTAATTTCAATGTATATACTTGTCTGTCATCTCCTTGTAAATAAAAGGATATATCCAGTTTGGGGTCGGATTGAACAAGCATTGTTACATTCGAGTGTTGTTTGATAAGAAATGAAATCGATCATTTAAGAGCGCAGATAAATAAATGTTTGTTTGAAAGAATCGAATGTTTGTTTGATGACTATGTTGATTTTTCGTACTAGTTCTTGAATGTGGAATGTGTACTGATTGCTTGCACATGTATTGTTATGTATATAGAGCCAGGTCTAAATTATTATTTTGCAAAATTTTAGATGATTGATTAGTCATGCTCTGGTTCTGATATTTGTGAATATGTGTTATAATGAGATTTTTCAGTAGGGGAATTCATAGTAGGAATAGTAATAACAGAGGCAGAGGATTGGGTCCTCGAAAAAAGGGAAACAAAATATTAAGGTTCTCTATACATTTTGATGCATATTCTGAAGAGTTTAATCAATTTTTACAAAGAAGGTTCCTTAACTTGGGTGGCCAACAAGCTTAGAGATCTCTGCCTATTCCTGAGAATCCACGCTCAAATATTGGCCTACCAATTCCAAATCATAATTCCAATCCTTTAGTTGTACCATAGTGAGATGGCTGGCAATATATTGTGCACCCTCCTCCTAGACACTCACAAGGATGGCCAAATATTGATAAATTACAACAACCTCCCTTTCATACTTGTCCCACTGGTTCAATTCCACCACCACTTCTTTCACATCGGAATTTGCAGCTTCAATCCCAAGACTCACATGCCCATCATAAGGCCAAAATCACTGATCTTGAAGAAAACCTCGAGGAAAAGAAAGTAGTAGCAGCCAGGTCAAAATCATCACAAGAATATTCTCATTCAATCACTTCCCATATGCAAAAGAATGATAAGAAATATGCTAAGTTAGATTCATCAATTGGAAAAAATGGAAAAGCCAAGAGTCGTCATAACAAGAGAGGGGAAGGCTCTCACAACAAATATGGTTTCTCATAATTTATTTGCCACCTATATCTGGACTTGTTTGCACTTTATTTTGGACATCATATCATTTTTGGACAATTTATATTTGATAACACTGTGTTGAACAATTTTATATTTTACATGCTTCATGTTTGGATAAATTATGAACTGGATAGATTTTGATAAATTGCATAATTTCCACATGGAGTGACAAGCGGCTCTTATGATTATTTCATTTTGTTCATAATAATGATATGAATTATATGACGTTGTGAGATTGATATGTCACACATTCAACGTGGAAGATACAAGGATGAAATGGTTAATTTATTCATTAAAGAGAATTAGGGGGTCCACACTTATTAGTTTTATTTAACACCCTTATCATATTATTATTATTATTTATTTATTAACTTAACAACTATCCTATTAAATATTAATTATTAGTTAATAAATTAACTAGAAGTGGTTGAGTAATTCAACAACCTTGGAGATATTAAAAGGATGTAAGCTGGACAAAGAGGAAGAGGGAACACATTGATTTGACAAGGTATGCTCTTACTTACAAGTGAGGTTTCATTACTACTTCATTCATCTCTGATTTCTAAGCTAAGACACTTCTTGTGATAGTAGGGTATGTTGAATGTGACAAAAATCTAGGACTAAGGAGCATTGAATTCTGATATGCTTCTAGGTTGGTTGTCTCTTTGATAGTCTGGAAACTTCTTTTGGTTTCTGGATTAATTTCTCAGTCCTAAATAGGATTCTTGTGCAGAGTCATAACATAGTGCAAGTTTTGGCTATTGGCTTATCATTCTTGGTCTTATTTGAAGGCACTTGTGGCCTATGTGTGTGTTACCTTAGGATGCTAGACTTTCATATGGTCCATACTTTGAAAGTATGTGAAGTGTATTGGTTGTTACAAGATGAATGAATGAAATCATTGATGGTTTTGCAATTTTCTTGGTCTTTCTTATTTCTATCAAATTATGTGATTTTACTTTTTTTTAAAATTATTGTCTAAAAAAAACAGACTTCTTTATTTCAGTTTACATTTGATAAATGTTTTAAAAAACAACAACTGGTCTTTCATTTAATAACTTGAAGGTTAATTGAAATTGCAATAAGTATATAAATTAGGGTGATAATCATGCCTATCTTGTCTTAGCCAAACAAGATTTGAAAAAATGTTGCGAGGAGAACTTCCATTTTTTTTACTCAACATTCTCTTTGGTGACCATACTGGGGAAGAAGGAATCCATTTTCATTTCCCTGGTTTGTATTTTTTGTACACTTGTAAATTTATTGTTTATATTTACTTCTTTAATTTCTGTTTGTTGTCTATTTATAGCGTGCATACTTTTGTTCAGATTCTTCTCTTGACTCATTACGATGCCTACTCAAAGAAAACCCAACCTAGGTAAAGGTCTAGAGGATCAAACCAACATTACCCTTACCTTGTATAATCTCATTCTTGAGACCGCCAATAGTCAGGATGAATTGAATCATTCTTGGGAAGTTGTTTCTGAAGAGGCTCAAATTAGGGAACAGTGGGATGCTCGTTAGAGGATGATTAGAAACCATCCTCGTCATTAATTTCCTAAAATGGATGCCTAACTCCAACATTATCACATCTTATGGCCTCTTCCTCCCATGTATCTCGATGAATACGAGGTCAATCACATGAATTTCCTCTCATTTCCGAAGTAGGAAGAAGAAAATATTTTTTTCCAAGGGAAACAACCTAAGCTTCATTGATCTTTGTCTGATTCGGCTAGTTCCCCATCCTCTATGCTTCCTCACGTCTTCAAAATGTCAGGTACTAGTAGTGGAACAAGAAGTAGTGGTTCTGGAGGTGGCAATGGTAGTTCATCTTCCTCACAACCTTCTGCTTTGACTTCGATCAAGAGTATCTATAGCCATGTTGTTCCTGTTCAATCTACCACAAGTACGACCAAGGTCATTTATAAATATGGATTATTTCAATTTTAGGAAGATTCTACTACTACTCCATGGCATGTTTCTTCTCCCTTGAATCTTGTGCCTGCAACCAATCCTTTGCCAAAGTTCAAAGATCATTTTCCTAAATTTTTGGGAAACAACACTATTTTCACAGAAGAGCATTTGATTTCTTTTTCTAATGCCTGTCATAACATTGGTGCAAATGACAATGATGCCTGTATGTGTTTATTTTTGAATTCTCTAGAAGGAAAATTTGTGGCCAACTTCTTTGATTTTCCTCCGAAAATATTCTCCACCTCATAAGAGTTGGTCTATTGGTTCAAGTCCACTTTTGGACAACCCAAGAGTCGAGCTGATCGGTTAAATGGGTACAAAAAAATTACATATAACAAAGGTGAAACCATTAAGTATTTAAATCTTCGCTTCACCAAGTTATATAATCAAATCCCTGAATTGATCATACCTCAAAATCAAGCCGCGTTCATGCATTATTACAATGATTTACCTTCTTCTTATCGTCACAGATTGGAAGAGAAATCCATAGATAATATCAGATCTACCCTTCAAAATTGTTTGGAGTACGAAGAGAAGTTAGACATAACTGGTCTTTCCAAGGAGGACTATGACAAGAAAACTAATATGTCTACCATTTTGCAGCTTATGCAAGACATTAGTAATCACATGATATCTTTTGAAAACAAGGGAATCACTTATACTTTTACCATTGAGGCCTCTACGTAGGCTGTTACTAAAAATTTTGTGAGAAATAATTTTCAATCCAAGGCCATATTTCCTAGAGCCTGATGTAATTTTTACGAAGAACATCATGAGGAAAGATGATCCGAAAAGATCTTGTAAATACTATGGTTCAATTTTTAAAACATGAGTTCATTAACCATTTAAGAAGTTGGTGAAAGAGGAAGAATTAATGAAGAAACATGGCATCTATACACAATATACAGATGTGGAAATAATCACAAGAATCAACAAACCATAAAAACAAAAGTTTATAACGGAGTTCGACAATATCGCCTACATCTCCGGGCCTTTGTCTCAGTGGGTGAGGATTTCTTATTTCTCCTCAAACCTTCAAAAGTACATCATAAAATTACCAAATGGATTATAAATTGATCTGGCTATGTTCTTCTAGATCTCAAGAACCCATCACAACTAATGACACTAAAAACAGATGAACGAATCTCCCAAAAATGTCCCACAAAGTTGCTCTCCTTAATGGCTTCCCTGCATAAAAATGGATTTGGATTTACAATTCTTAATCATTTTCCTGTTCTGAACCCCTCAATGGTTTCCAAGAACCTCTGGCTTATATAGTCTTGAATTTGGCAACAAAATCCCAACTTCCCCCAAGATTTGGCCTCAAAAAGAGCTCTAGATCCTCCAATAATGGCCAAAATATCTCAAAACTAGCTGAAAAATCGATTAAAATACTATATTGTAGTTTAAAAAACCAATTTTAGAAATAATGCAGGGAAAACCCCCCTTATTTCTGGCTCCTGGCCATATGGGAGTCTCCACATGTCCTTGGATTAGTGCACTTTGATCTTTAGCCCCCTAATCTCTGACCCTCGGTCGTTTTCTTGGCCATAGAACCTACCCTTAAGTCCCTACGCGCCCGAATTTGTTGATGGCCCCTAGTCTCCAAGTGCCTGGTCATGCACCCTAGTCGGCGGGCTAGCCTGACCACTATCCCCAATCATCCGCATCAACGCTATGTCAACGTTGATATGGATAACTCATGTGTTGTTGTGTCGGGGGTTGTTGCAAAGGAGTGGACCGCACCAATGGATAGTGTAAGAGTTATATGGTGAAGGTTCGTATGGTTTGTGTTGGGGCTAGGGCCTAGCCCTAACCCTTAAATTTGCCTGAAACACAATATATTTTAACTTAAATACAATGTTTAGCATTATACTTTACAAGTAACAATGTGGGAGGGTTGGTAGCTCGGCCCTGCCAAAACGCATCACATGGACCGAAGGTCATAGGTTACACTCCCCCAAATTCCATACAATTTTACCACTGCCAACCTATGGAGGGGTGCATGTGGCAACCCAAGACTAGACCACGTGGCACCATTACATTCACCCACTAACTGCCATGTGTCAACATCCAATTCAACCACCTATCTGCCTACGTTTCTGCCCTATCAGTGTGCCAACTCACTTCCACATCACTTGTACGATCACACATACTATACGGTCAAATGCCACATTAGCACTGTACAGACTGTACATTCAAAATTTTTTTGATTGTTTGGAAAAACAAACATATCGTGATATCTTTCGCATATGGCGTTCGTTTGATCCCGTTAAAGTTGTGTTGGGTTCGTAATGACGAGGCATACTGACATTGTTTTTTGAAGCGATTATGAGCACTTTTATTTTTAGGCCTTCTTGGACCCATTTTAGTTCCTAGATACATTTTGGATCATGCCTCCCCACTAAGACCTTTTGGTCCTCCAAAAGGATACTATCCAATCATCAAGTGTGAGATAGGCCACCCCACTTGTTCTCTGTCTTTAAACTCTGTCCTGTGCACCTCTCTGATCAAGATCAACTGTAAAACAACCATGATAAATGACAACGTATTGTTAGCCACTTGTATTCTGTCACATCTTACTGAAGTCACTATCATCCATGTTGACAACATTACTAATGATAACATCATAAATATGATTGCAAATGAGCTAATATGTTTGTAGTACTTGCATGACATTATCTTATCTTGAAGCAAAGTGTGATTGATCTTCCATTCTACAATCATCTCTAGTTCTTGCTTAAGATCGATTACTTGATTTGGCACAATTATAGGTGTGTTGCTTGCACGAGCCACCTTTCTTAATTTTTCAATTTTTTGAAGAGATTGATTTTCTTTTAAGTGATGAACATGTACACCATATTCCTTGTGTTCTTTGATTAAGTGATTGTAACACCTCTGTTTCCCCCAATTTGTAATTAATCATAAAATAGGATTACCATGCTAAGGCATGCAGATGATGTAAATGTATTATTGTTAAATTGCCCATAATTGACTGTTGGGGGGTGAAGCCTTGAAGTACGAGCCATGATATTTTCAGATAGTTGGCTTAAGTTGATGGACAATTGGTATGGATTGTTGGTTTTCATTGATGTCAACCATTGGAGAGTGATATTGTATATCGATGTAGACCCTTGGAGAAATTCCGGTAGCACAAAGGTTTGGGTAATGGAACCAAGGTTGTTTCATGTATAATGGTATGATTTTTAGAATATTTGAAGGTACTATTCTAGATGGATAATACATGGCATTCCATTTCTAGTGGTATGTGGAATGCCACATAACTCCTCACGATTAGAGAGTTATGGCCACGAGAAGTTGGAGAACCCAGGTTTGGGAAATGGACCCAAGTTTGTTTGATGGATAATGGTATGAATTTTGATATATTTGTAGGTAATAATATTCTAGATGGATAGTACATTTCATTCCATTTCCAGTGGTATGTGGAACGTCACATAACTTCTCACAGTTAGAGAGTTATGACCATGTGAAGTTCGAGAAACCTCATGAGTCATCTAGAAGCCCCAAAAGGTCAAACTAGTCAAAGTGGTTTAAGATATTTTACTATAAGTCAAATTGAATACAAAATAAATGATTTAAATAATAAATTTAATAGAGAAATTACTAAGTTGACAAGTGGTTAGAATTGGGTTAGCCCTAAAATAAGGAAAGTGGTTTAAGATGGTTAGAAGGTAAGCCCTTGAGGTAAAGTGAAGTGATGAGTGTACTATAAGTCAAAGTGGATACAAAATAAATTATTTAAATAATAAATTTAATGGATAAATTACTAATTGGACAAGTGGTTAGAAGTTGGTTAACCCTAAAATAAGGAAAGTGGGTTAAGATGGTTAAAAAGTAACCCCTTGAGGAAGCTACACGAAAGTATAAATAAGAGGAAAGGCTCTCTCATTTTATATCACACTTGAGAATATTGAATATCTATAGGTGACTGAGGTAACCAAATGATATCTAAGCCGAATTTCAGAGAGAAGGTGAAGTAACGAAGGCTGAAATTCAAGGGAGGATAAATTCTTTTGATGATGCTTTCTAAGGTATGTTATTTACATGTCATCTCACCATTTTCGCAATAATTTTTGTTTCTGGAATGATTCAGACTGTGAAATTGATAGTCCATTGAGAAAACATATCCAAGTAGTTGTGGTACAAATTTTATCTTGTTGGTCGTTGTATTTTTGGTGTTACACTCCATGGAAAATAGGGTTTGTTGATAGTCCTGAAACTAGTGTAAAACATGTGTTTCAGGTAAAAATGTCATAAAATCTTCATAACAGATCCAAATTCAATAAGACCAAATGTGTTGGTTAGAGTATAGTCTATAGTATTATGTTTAAAAATTTCATATACATACAACAAATATTTCATACGGGGCACTCTCTACAAGTTCTCTCTCTAGAATAAGACAAAATTCAACAAGGTATGCCATTTTTGCTATAACTCGTTTTTCGAGAGGTTCCAAGTAGTGATGCCTGGAGGAATTGCATAAAAAACACTGAAGAACATTATGTACTATTTTCAGATATTTATTCAGTAAAGGTACATAGTTATGATTATTTCAAGTTAGGGTTGTTGACTAATCTAAAACTAGTCATGTGAGACTAAAGTAAAGTTTGAATAAAATGCTAGTTTCTTGTTGTTAAAGTTAAGGAAGGTTTGCAGGTATGTGATCATATACACTAGGTCTATTACAGANAAATTACTAATTGGACAAGTGGTTAGAAGTTGGTTAACCCTAAAATAAGGAAAGTGGGTTAAGATGGTTAAAAGGTAACCCCTTGAGGAAGCTACACGAAAGTATAAATAAGAGGAAAGGCTCTCTCATTTTATATCACACTTGAGCATATTGAATATCTATAGGTGACTGAGGTAACCAAATGATATCTAAGCCGAATTTCAGAGAGAAGGTGAAGTAACGAAGGCCGAAATTCAAGGGAGGATAAATTCTTTTGATGATGCTTTCTAAGGTATGTTATTTACATGTCATCTCACCATTTTCGCAATAATTTTTTTTTCTGGAATGATTCAGACTGTGAAATTGATAGGCCATTGAGAAAACATATCCAAGTAGTTGTGGTACAAATTTTATCTTGTTGGTCGTTGTATTTTTGGTGTTACACTCCATGGAAAATAGGGTTTGTTGATAGTCCTGAAACTAGTCTAAAACATGTTTTTCAGGTAAAAATGTCATAAAATCTTCATAACAGATCCAAATTCAATAAGACCAAATGTGTTGGTTAGAGTATAATCTATAGTATTCTGTTTAAAAATTTCATATCCATACAACAAATATTTCATACGGGGCACTCTCTACAAGTTCTCTCTCTAGAATAAGACAAAATTCAACAAGGTATGCCATTTTTTCTATAACTCGTTTTCCGAGAGGTTCCAAGTAGTGATGCCTGGAGGAATTGCATAAAAAACACTGAAGAACATTATGTACTATTTTCAGATATTTATTCATTAAAGGTACATAGTTATGATTATTTCAAGTTAGGGTTGTTGACTAATCTAAAACTAGTCATGTGAGACTAAAGTAAAGTTTGAATAAAATGCTAGTTTCTTGTTGTTAAAGTTAANAACACTGGTGTACTGTGTATGTGTATGATTGCTCATTTGTTCATTGTTTATTTACTTTGCAACTATTGGATGATAATGATACATTGATATAACACTTGCATATTGTGGTTAAAAATGATTGAATTTCTCTATTACTGATTCACCCCCCCTCTTAGTAATCCAATAGATATCTCTAGAGGAAAGAATCAGTTAATGAAGGAAAGGAATGGTGGTTGAATAATCAACCATCCCCATGAATGGAAACATGGGTTGTCAGCCCAAAGTACCACATAGACCTACAGACCTGAGCTTCCTTCTAACAGAAGGAATAGGATAGGTTGGAAACCTTCCTAAATAAGGAAGGTAAGATAAATACACAGAGACGGCAAGGAAGAGGGACAACAAGAGAAGAGACACCAGACGAAAGAGAAAGATCGAAAGGAGATGCATGAACCAAAAGGAAGTGCAGAGAACATGACCTGAAGGACCCAAACACAAAATTGATGCTAAGGAAGCATCTGATAAACCTCACAATGATAATGTGATAGAGAGAAGGTCTCTCAGAGATGACATAGTTCCCTAGTGATATCATGGCTTGGCACAGGGGTGGCCAGAGTTCTAAGGATGAATGCCTTTGAGCCTATGGTTGGATGGAAAGGAACACACCCACAGTCAGTTAGTTGGATGCAACCTGTAATAGATAAGTATTCTCATATCCTATGTAATTGAATCGTAACAGGAAATTAAAGTTGGATATCCTACGAATGTTTCAAGGATGTGCATATTTTCTTAATGGTTATACTATACCCCTTTAATTATACCTGATTGTGTATTCAAGCAAGTAAATAATTATTTGGCTTGCATACATAAATGCTTGATCCCTGTGGTGGCTCAAGTTAAAATAAATGAACTATGAGTTCATTGACCTTGGGCATAGTTTCACGTGTTCATGTCGAAACTCCTAGTTGTTCTGAGTCTCCTGGAGGAAGGAGACTTTTAATCTCAGGAGAGGTAGTGCACGTATGCACAAGCTCTCTGCAAGGTGGGCAGAGGCCGAGAACCTCTTAAGTTCTAGAGTTGATGAATGAGCGCAAGGGGTGTGCTGAATAATTCTCCTAAGTGTTAAGTTTAGGAGAAAGAGCGCAAAGCTCTTAATCCTTTCAGAGCTAACAAAGACCATGAAGAATAGCGAGATTGAAGTATCGAAAGGGAAGGTTGTTACACATTATTTTCATCATCCCTATGATCGTTAATGATGTAAACCTATCTATTGCCTTCAAAGGGGTCACAGTGGCCTGAGTTCCTAAAGAGAGAAGGGAGAAGAACTTCTCCTGAGAAAATAAATTGCTTTTTCCTATGTAAAAACCTTATAAAAAGGGAAGTTCACAGGTTTCTATATAGGCAGGGTGTGAGAATGACCCATTCTTGTAGGTTGCACTATATCCAGGGTGCGAGGTGTTCGCAGGTTGCTCTATAGCTAGGGTGCGAGAATTCTAGCACGTGGGAAAAATGAGCGTTTTCTCGAATATTCTAGAAGGAGAAGCTTCTATGGTGAGGTGGCATCCGAATGGTTTGGATATTACTCACTTTCATGATTTAGTGGGATCATCCTAACCTCCTCACCTTATCTTCTTCAGCTTATAAAAGGAGAGGAGTTATCATGGAGAAAGTTAGCTTGGATGAGCTTTTGTTAGCTTGAGCTTGGGTTAGCTTTATTAGTTCTTGAGCTTGTTAGCTTTGGCTTGGTTAGAGTGGCTTTGAGATTTGCTTTGTCAAGATAGATTGTGAATATCATCAGATCTATGCTCTTAGAATTCTTGGAATCAAAGTGTGTGGGGAACGAAGGACAGTTGGAAGGGACCTTACGACATCAAGGCAATGGTTGTAATCTCTCTTTCACATTTAATATGATACAATAATATGATTCTTTCCTATAAANGGGAAAGAGTGAGAGAGTTAACCCCTTGAGTCCTTCATACTTCATGAGTTTGTCATAAGGGAGGTAAAATCCATGAAATCCCAAAGTCATGAAGTCCTGAAGTTAGTCTAGGCCTTAGATATGAGAATTCCCAGGAGCCATCTTGACCTTCAGATCTATGAGGTAGTCAGTCCGACGTTGACCACTTTGGGAGAATAGAGGCTTAGCAATGCCAAAACTCCTGAAGAACAAAGTAGAGAAGTAATGTGGACCGTGGATCTATGGATCCTTTAAGACCCCTCTCGACCGTTCAATCAAGGGAATGTGGGTATTAAATCGAGAGTACATGGGGACCCATGTGTTGAGTGGCGACGATGCCAGGTGTCCCACTTGGAGTGGAACACATTGGGGTATTAAGAGACAATTAGCCATGAGTTCCTTTGGAAATCCACAGAGCGACAAAGTTTGTCTATACCATCGATTTGAGAGAGAGGATACATGGCGTAAATCCATCGACTTCGAGTGAAATTAATCGGGGAGAAAATGAGTGTGGAAAGGTTGAACCTCTCAAAGCTCGAAGAGACAAAGTGATTTGCAAGCACCGATCTATGGGAGACACGCGTTGACAGATCTTCGACTTTAGGTGAAGTCACTCTGAGAGAGAAGGAGATGTGTTGGACTAGAACTTACGAAGGTCAGAGAGTTGGGGATCATTTGAGTCGTTCGACAGCTGAGGACAAGTGTCTACAGATCTTCAATTTTAGAAGATAGCCACTTCGACGGAAAGTGGGGTCACACAATTTAAGGACTCCTGAATGCTGAATTCCCTAAGTATATCATAGTCATTGATCAGGAAAGACACGTGGTGCTCGATCTATAACTCTAGGTATGGAGTACTTCAGAGGAAAAAGGCGTTGGATTGTTCGAAACTCCCAAAGCCCGAATAGCCGAAGTGATTCATAGCCATCAATATGTGAGAGACACACGCTAATAGATCACATACTTAGGAAGTGAGGAGAAAGCATCATGTAGCATAGGGTCAATCGAAGTGGATCCCCAATGTCAAATGAGAAGGAAGCGTGGCGCACGATCCTTGACTCTGGAAGAAGGTACTTCGGGAGAACAGATTGTTGGAACATTCAGAACTCCCAAACGCCAAAGTCCCGAAGTAAACTAGGACCTTTGATAGGGAAATACGCATGGCACACGATCCTTAACTCTGGAAGAAAACATTTTGAGAAAAAAGATTGCAACAACATCCGAAGCTCTCGAATGCCGAAGTCCCAAAAAGAACCTGAGTTGTTGATTTAAAACAGATGCATGGCGCTTTATCTAGAACTATGGGTATAGAGTAATTTGGGAGAAAATGTTGTGTGAACTTCTGGGACTACTGAACTCCAAAGTCCCAAAGTGAATCGGGCTATCGAAATCCCTAAAGTCATGTGGCATCAGATTGTGAACTTCAAAGATTTGGCACTCCAAAGGATTCGCATGGTGGTTGTCTTGGAGCCTGTTGGTTTGGCGTATGGTCATATCCTATGGTCATATGCAAGTAGAGAGGGGTGGAATAACTTGAAGAACTTGAGAGAGGATATCTTCCAGCTCTGAGCTCGGTTCAAAGCATGGAGACCGTGGCTGGAAAGATTAGGAAGAGTAGAATGGAATAAAGACCATGTATGAGGGTATTGATTCTCTTAAGAAGAACAAAATTTTTATGCCTCACCATGGGTGTGTTACAAATTAGTATCAGAGCACGACAACAACACTTGGCCTACTTGGGCTCATGCACGAGTCATATGAAAATATTTATGGAGAACTTTTAGGGGTAACACCCTATCTTACCACATTCCTAAGAGGATTATAAAACCTCTACTGAAGAGAGGAATGCGATCCTTTACTATTGATAGATGTTTTGGAAATTGGCACTGTATGTTGCTAATGTTCCCAAATAAAGAAGTTGACTTCATTGTGCAATTGCATGTGCTGTTGTATAGTCGTATGAATTGGTTACCAAGGCTAAGATGATCCTTTGGAGAATATTACTACCAAACATAAATCATCTACATAAGTTCCTTGAGTAAAAGGATGCAGATTTAAAATACAGTTGGGACTTTACCCCAATGCTATTGAACCATTCTAGTCCATGACAAAGGGAGCCTAGAATTTCTTGGAAAATGAAAGTCGATCCTCAGGAATGGGATTATGCTGAAGAACACTAATAGTTAAACTAAAATAGCAATGTGAACAGATGGAAAGGATTTGTAGCAGTAATGATTACTACTTTAATGAAGGGTTAAACCTAGTATAGGTTTATAACCCCTCATGATCATAGGAATGATTCTAGTGACCATTCCCTGAAAAGGGAGAGCATGCACAACTCTCAGGTTTCAAGTGAACTGAGAAACAAATTTTGTTTCTAGGTACAGGAATTGCTGGACAAGGTTTTTTCTAATCAATTTGATAAATAGAGCTGTAGAATTATAGAATGATTGAGTGAGAAATCACAACAACCTCCCTTTCTTCGTGGATAGGAAACTAATATGCCAGATTTCTTGTGGTAGGAGGAGAATTGCCTCTATCCTTGACTTTGTTGAACATAAGGAAGAATTATAGATGTAATGGTTAAGATCGATCTTGACCTAAAGATACTCTGGAAGTATGAGATTCCCATGTGAACACATGACATGGAAAGGGTGCAAGCAATGAGATTGCATGATGAATGTTTGGTTAGGGTTAATTTAATGCATTGTGAAGATTCTTGATATGAAGCCTTATAGTAATACCGGTTAGGTATGAATGATATTAAATCTGAAAGTGATGCACATATATGATGTAAGGATATATGTATACTAAAGGCACAATATGTATGCCTTGATGAGTGATATGTAAGGCAAGAATTGCACTTGACAAGACTAAGTGAAAACCAAGGATGCATGGTTGACTCTATTTTTTTTTTAAAAGAGTCATGAAAGTTCTATTTTGAATGATATCTTAAGGGGAAATGCACTCCATTTCCTCAGGAAATATGAGTATAAATAAATAAAAGAGTAAATGAGCAAGGATGGTCTATGTCAGGACAAGAGGCAAATGATTATGCCTTGAGGATCACATAAGGATGAGATTGAACAATCATGAGTTAACTAATTTTAGAATAGAGATGTATATAGGCTGTGAAATATACCCATGGCAACTACACATAGACTTTTGATTATGCATATGGTTAAGTATATCATGGATGTAAGTTAACAAAACTAGGATATGTATGGATACATAATTTGGGTGCATGAAAAATATGCATGTTTATATTCCTTATGGAATATTTGGTAAACAAATAGAAGATAACTCAAGGCTGAGTCCATCA
>JZKD02S1996436.1:33035-69923 GCA_000966675.3 Picea glauca | reverse complement strand
AGAGAGAGAGCGCTCAACACTTGGGGTGTTGGAGCTGTAGGATCTATTTGGGAAAAAGGAAAGTCCTTTACGACCGTCAGAATTTGAAAAGGTGCAAGAGGGTTATCCTGGAAGCCTTTTAGAGTTCGATAGTCAAGAGAAGTGGAATGCGTTGAGGCATAAACTTCTAAAGGAGATCTACACTGTAGATTGTAGGAAAAGAGCATGGACGTTAGATCCATGTCTAGGAAGGAAAAGGAAAATCACTTCAGAGGATTTCTAGTATGGAGTGTGACAAACTCCTGAAGTACTGAAGTAGATCGCAGCCATCCGTTGTGAAGGACACACGTCAAGAGATCATGTACTTTGGGTGGAAGTACTTCAAGAGGAGGCAAGTGCTGTGAGTTTGAAATTCTTGAAGCCCGAAGTGTCGAAGTCGCTCATAGTCATTGATCGTGAAAGAGCACACCCGTCGGTAGATCGTGAACTCAGGGAAAAAGTCCTCTGGGAAAAAGAAAACATAGAGGAGTTGAAACTCTCGAATCCTGAAGAACTGAAGTGGTGAGTCATGATGACATCACCTGGAGGTGACGTGGACACATGGGATGTGTGCCATGTGTCAGTGGGTTTAGAACCCATGGAAGATTGAGATGGAATTTGGAACATGAAGAGTGTCACCCATTTGAATGGGCCATGTATCAGTCGATAGTATTCCACCATGTAGCATCCTATGTGAGAAGGGTTAGTGGGGCCTAGGGTTACATAACGTAGTTAAAGGTCGGAGGACCCACAATGGCGTTGATCACAATACATCAAGATCAACATCCATGAGACATTGCGGGGACCCAAGTTGCACAGAAGATAATTCTCCAAGGCCGTCCCACAATCCAAACCGCGGTTTCACTAAGGGGTTATGTGTCAGCGTCAAGAGAATTGTAGGATGAAAGGCATGTTACTCAAAACCATCGTTGCATGCCCCCACAATTGGAAAAAATTTAAGTGATGTAACATAATAACGTCACCTAAGGTGATGTGGAAGTGTTCAAATATTAATGGTTCAGGGTGTGCGGATGTGAAATATTCCGAAGTCCTGAAATCACGAAACTCAGATGCCTGAGGTTCCACAGTGAGTGTCAGCCGTAGGATGTTGGGTATAAGTGGACCATTGATCCACCCTACTGCATGAATTTGGTAACTTGGAACTACGAGTGACTGTTGTGTTATGCTTGGAAATATTCCAAAGCCAAAGGACGAAGGCCCGAGTGCACACTTATTGATATAGCACTTGGTCACGACCCATGGTTGCATGGGTTGGGGAACTAAGAGAAAGGGGCTAGTGTCTGGAAACTTAGTAGAGTATAGCTCCGAAAGAAGAAATCTGTGGGTATTCTTGATTGAATGAGAATCACAGAGAATGAAAACTGAACATTTTCTTGAATCATGTTTGTTTATGAATGCCGTGGGATTTGTTAAGGAATGATGACCTGAAAAATTCTAGTTGTCTTTATATTGTGTTGCAGAAGTTTAACGAGTGCCATAACCAAATAGAGTTGCCACTGAGTGCAAAGAAATGGAGGAGACAAAAATGCTTCTAGTTCAGAGAATGATGCTAAAGGGATGGATGTTCATTTGGGAGTTGAAGGGTCGAACTATAATGGGCATGGAGAAGAGATAGATAAGGAAGGGAATATGATGAAAACCATTGAAATATTGCAGAAAGATGCCCAAACTCACCGAGAAGATAGAAAAAATATCATGAAAGCTAAGGAACAACATGGATAATTCAACTTAAAGTTGATGAAGAGTCTGGAGAGAATAGAAAATAAGTTGTACAAGGAGAGATACTTGAGAAAAATATGGAGTCACCAGACTTATGAGGGAAGAATATCAAGGAGTGTTCATAGACACCATCATCACTCCCAAGGTCACTCCAAGAGGAGGGCACACATTAGTTCAAGCCCATCTCCTGCCAGAAAGCACAAGAGATCTGGAGTGGATGAACTAAAAGGATGAATGAACAATATTAAGCCTCCTACATTTGATGGAGAACACAAGAAGGAGGGAGATGCCGAGACATGGTTTCTTGGCATGAGGAAATATTTCCAACTGTAGAATTGTTCCTCTCATGCAAAATGAAGAATTGCAATGTTTCACCTGAAAGGAGAATCATATATGTGGTGGGATAAACTTGTGTAGGTGTAACACATTATAGAGAAAGATATCACTTGGAAATAATTCAAGAGATATTTCGAGAAGAAATACTTGACTAAAAGATATTATGACAAAAAGATGAAAGAGTTCTTTGAACTCAAGATGGGAAACATGACCATTGATGAATATGAACAATTTTTTTTGGAGTTACTGAAGTATGTTCTGTTCATTAAGGATGAGATTGTCAAGATTCAAAGGTATATAAGTGGATTGCCACCTTCCATTGGTGACAATATTTAGTATGATGACCCAAAAACTATGGAAGAAACGATAAGAAGAGATAAATTCTTATATGAACAACAAAGAGAAAATCCTACCTTTTGGAAGGCTTGGGATGACCATAAGAAGTTTAAGAAAGAGCAGAGGCAAAAGGGAAACAAACATCCCTTTTTCAAAAACAGTCCTCAATGACATCCATCATTTAGAGAGCCGAGAATGGCTGATGTAGAGGGACAAAGGCCAAGGAAGATGCCCATTCAGTGTTGGGGCTGTCAGTGAAACCATAAGTACAGAGATTGTCCCTCAAAAAATGGCAAAGTGAGATTTGTCCATAATGTTCAACAAGCTGAAACAGTGGAGGAGATGGGATGTAGAATTCCAAGGATATATGCATCCCTGGACAACAAACAAGCTGAGTATCGGTCACACATGATTGAAGTGGAAGGTATGATCAACAACCATGCCTTTACTATTTTAATTGATTCAAGGGCTAGCCATAGTTATATAGATCCTAGAGTGGTGGAAAGTTTTCAATTGTCAAGAAGGAAACATGAAAATTCTTGGTTAGTGCAACTAGCTACAAGAACCAAGAGAAAAGTCACTGAGTTAGTTAAGTCTTGTCCAATGGACATGAATGGACTGAGCACAAAGGCTGAATTGAATGTTCTGCCTTTAGGTTCTTATGACTGTCTAATTGGGATGGACTGGTTGGACCAACACCATGCCATCTTGGACTATCGTAACAAGGAATTTACTTGCTTGGATGAGGAAGGAAATGGGAAAACAGTCCAAGGAATTCCTAGAGCTGTTTCTATAAGAGAAATCTCAACAATGCAACTAAAGAAGTGCTACAGGAAAGGATGCCAATTATTTGTATCCCATGTGGAGGAAACACCTAAGGATAAGGTGTCATGTATTAGAGATCATGCAGTACTAAAGGAGTTTGAATATGTATTTCAAGAGGTACCTGGACTACCCCCGAAGAGAGATGTTGATTTTTCTGTAAACTTGATGCCTGGAGCATCTCCAGTATCAAAAGCTCCTTACAGAATGAGTACACTAGAGATGAAAGAACTACAATTGCAGCTTGAAGAGCTTCTGAAGAAGGGGTATATACGCCCAAGTGTGTCACCTTGGGGTGCCCCAATCCTTTTCTTGAAGAATAAGGATGGGACATTGAGGTTTTGTATCGATTTCAGACAATTGAACAAAGTAATTGTAAAGAAAAAATATCCTATGTCGAGGATTGATGACCTCTTTGATCAATTGAAGGATGAAAAAATATTTTTGAAGATAGACATCAGTTGAGATATCACTAGGTAAGGGTAACAGATGAATACATCAAAAAGACCACCTTTAGAACAAGGTATGGTCATCACGAGTTCATAGTGGTGCCATTTGGGTTGTCGAAGACACCCACTGTTTTTATGTGCCTGATGAATGGTGTATTCAGGGACTATGTAGACAAGTTTGTCATAGTCTTCCTGGATGAAATTATGGTGTATTCCAAGTCAGAGGAAGAGCATGAAAAACATAGGAGGATGGTGTTGCAGGTGCTAAGAGATCACCAACTGTATGCCAAGTTGAGCAAATGCTTGTTTTATAAAAAATAGATCCATTACTTGGGGCATATTATTTCGAAGGATGGGATAGCTATAGATCATGAGAATATTGAGGCCATCAGAGAATGGTCAGGGCCAAAGAACGTGACAAAAATCAAATGCTTTATGGGTCTAGCTGGTTATTATAGAAGTTTTATCAAAGGGTTCTCAAGGATATCTCACCCTATCACTTCCTTGCAAAGGAAGGAGAAGAAGTTTCAGTGGAAAAAGGAATGTGAGAAAATATTCCAACAATTGAAGCAACTGTTAACCAGTGCTCCAATCCTGAGGATTGCAGATCTGAATGAAGGCTTTGTAGTGTGTATAGACGCATGCAAAGAAGGACTGGGAGGAGTCCTCAGTTAGAATGGGTTCGTAATTTGTTATGAATCCATAAAGTTGAAAGAGCACGGGAAGAATTATGCCACTCATGATTTAGAGTTGGAAACAATCATTCATGCTCTAAAGAAATGGTGACATTACCTCATGGGAAGGAGGTTTGAATTGAGCACAGACCATATCACTCTGAAGTGCTTGTTTGATCAACCAACCTTTAACGCTAGACATAGTAGGTGGTTGGAGTTTCCTTGTGAGTACAATTTTGATATCAAACATATCAAAGGGAAGGAGAATAAAGTGGTTGATGCACTCAGCAGGGGAGTACACAAATAACATGTACTGAATTGATATTAAAAGCAAAATTTTGGAAGCTGCAAATGCAGATTTGCAGTATCTAGATTTGGTAGAAAAACTACAACAAGGTGAGATGCCACAAAAAGTGGAAAATTATAAATTGGAAACTGACAGAACACTTTTGTACAAGAACAAAATTTATGTACCTAATTTCCAGGACTTAAAACTTATGATTTTGAATGAAATGCATAATGTGACTTATGCTGGGCACTCTGGATATCAAAAAACTGTAGCAGTAGTCAAGAGCCATTACTTTTGGCCAGGTATGAAGAAAGAGATTTCTGAATACATCGCTATATGTATGGAGTGTCAGAAGGTTATATCTGAGCACAACCACCCAATAGGATTTCTACAACATTTACCCATTCCTGAGTGGAAGTGGGAAGTAGTGACAATGGATTTCATCACAGGATTGCCCAAAACCAGAAAGCATCATGATTCAATCATGATGGTGTTGGAAAAGCTTATGAAAGCTACACATTTTATTCCGCTAAAGACTACTCACAAGGCAGCTAACGTTGCTGATATTTTTATGAGGGAAATAACACGATTACACAGTATTCCCAAGACAATTGTGTTTGACAGGGACCCAAAATTTACCTCCAAGTTCTGGAAGGGGTTGTTTAAAGGATTCATAATGAATCTAAACTTCAACACAACCTATCATATTGAGTCAGATGGGTAGACTGAGAGGGTGAACAGAGTAATAGAAGACATGCTAAGGATGTATGTGATGGACAAACCATCTAAATGGGAAGACTACATACACTTGGTAGAATTTACCTACAATAATGGGTATCAAGCATCGTTGAAGATGAGCCCATTTGAAGAAATTTATGGCAAAAAGTGCAATACTCCAGTAAGATGGGATAATCCAGCTGATAAAGTAGTGGTTGGGCCAGAGTTTCTCAAGGAAATGGAAGAACAAATGCTAAAAATTAAGCATAATTTAAAGGTTGCCCAAGACAGGCAGAAAAGTTATGCTAATAAAAACATAACCCATAGAGAGTTTAAAGTGGGCGATCATATTTTTCTGAAAGTGAAAGCCAACAAAAGTTACCTGAAGCTAGGAAACTATTCCAAGTTGGCAGCCAAATTTTGTGGGCCATTCAAAATCCTAGAAAGGATTGGGCTAGTTGCATATATGCTTGCATTACATGCATCCATGACTATACATAATGTGTTTCATGTTTCATTTCTTAAGAAATATATACCTAATGTGAATCATGTAATCGATTGGAATTTGATTCAGGTGGAACAAGAAGCTATCCTCTAAGTGCATCATGTTCACATATTGGACTGAAAAAGAAAAAAAATCTGGAATCGAGCCATAGGGATTGTAAAGGTCCACTGGACTTGGTACGTCCTGAGGACGTGACATGGGAGCATGAAGATGCTATGCGGGCAGAATACCCACATATTTTTGAATATTTTGAAAATCTTGCTGATGTTGTGTAAAGAGTTTCACTGAGGAAAATGCAAAAATAAGGGGAGGGGATTGTAATACCCCAAGTATGTGCCCCAATTATATTATGAATTGTGATCATGTTTTGTAGGCTAGTGAGATGAGTATTGATAAGTTGGTGGGCTTATGTGTTTATTAGGCCAGAGAGGCTAAGTGTTACAGGCCAGGAGCCTGTTTTTGTATTTGTAATTATGCAGAACATTAATAAAGATTAAACATCGCTGTGTGCAGACCGACCATGAAGAAAGAGTGATGGGGGACTAAGCTTCCATAGGGTGGGTAAGGGAAAAAGGGTTGAAAGGTTGGAAATAGGGGCTAAGATTAGGGGCTTAAGTCCTCGAGAATAATAATTTATTATTATTCCAAAGTGGTGTGAAAGGTATATTTTTGTCCTAAGTTCTTGGAAAAAGGGAACATATACTTGATGGAGTGCATGTCGCTTCATGGGTGACATTTGTCGGCCTATGAACATGCAATTTAACCCAAGAATTCAGTCGTGATGGGGGTTCATCCTCCATTCTTGCATACACTATCTGAACTGTGTGGCCTATGCATCTGGTCTTTGCATACCTCACACAACTCTGAAACCCGAAACTGTGAGGCCAACCTACGATGTTTTCATGAGAAGATGACACATCCTCTATCTGAACCGTTGAGTCTATGTTTGACCTCTGCATGGATTCCTTATCACACACCCTGAAAACATTGACAAACCTGTGGATTGAACCGTTGCATCTGTGTATCCTATTAGCCTAGCCTATCCACCATTGCAGAGCCGAGTCCATACCTGAACTGTCTTTGGGTTGCTGCCTTTTGTTTTTCCTTAGTGGAATTGTGTTGTTTTTATCCTCACCTTGCTGGAATTGGGCTGAAACTGGTTGAAGAAGTGGGTTTTCAAGACTGTGGCTGAAGAGGCAAGTTGTCAAGCATGTGAGAAACTCTCTCTAGGTGAGAGAGTCTACTAGGAAGTGGCTTTCTCCCAGAGAGAGTCCAACACCAACTGTGAAGCTCTGAGAATTCCTGATCTGACCTGTTGTCGAGACCCAAAGAGGGAGGTGAAGAACCAATGGACTGTGCTTGTGAAGGTGTATACTCCCAGGTGGAACATGCATGTGGGGAATGAGAGCCCGTGAGTAGTGGGCGTAAGAAGGCTCTTGGAGAGAATCCTTTCAATTTCTCTGTGCAGTTTTCCTGTAACCTTAACTTATTCTAGGATTCCCTTGCCTAGGGTGGAGCTTAGTCCTAGCTAGGGGGTGAACCACTGCTGAGCATGATGAGCAGTGTGGTCTAAGGCTGGGAGGTTCATGGAAGTCCTGCACGTAGTTGGTGGAGTTACTATAGTTTCAAAGATAAGTATCATTATGTGTTTAATTTCAGTTAAAATGCATGTCTGTGATGCTTGTAATATTATCATGTATTTTGTTGCAATGATATTTATTGTTAATTCAATTTAAGTCTGTATGATGGTAGTAATTCTATGTTAAATGCATTAATTTGATTTAATATGCATGTTATATATATATATGTATGTGAATGTTTTGTGTAGTAGCATTGCCTAACAGTGGGGTTGATGGCCAGGGACATTACAACATGTATGCACAGGCTCTCTACGAGGCAGGGAGAGACTGAGAACCTCTTAAGTTATAGAGTTGATGAATGAGCACAAGGGGTGCATGGAAACATTCACCTAAGTGTTAAGTTCAGGAGAAAGAGTGCAAAGCTCTTAATCCTTTCAGAGCTAACAAAGCTAAGGAAGAATAGCGAGATTGAAGTATCAAAAGGGAAGGTTCCTTTGTTTGGAAGACGAACGAAAAAAATCTATTCGGGAAGAGCCAAGGTTTGTTGTGACCATTGGATACGAGAAAGAGAATGGGAGTTAACTCCTTGAGTCCTTCAGACTTCGCGAGGTCGACGAATTGAGAGAGTTCATCATAAGGGAGGTAAAATCCCTGAAGTCTCGAAGTCCCTAAGTTAATCTGGGCCTTAGATCTCAGAATTCCTGGGAGCCATCCCGACCATCAGATCTATGAGGTAGTCAGTCCGACGTTGACCGCTTCGGGAGAATACAGGCTTAGGAATGCCAAAACTCCTGAAGAATGAAGTAGAAAAGTAATGTGGACTGTGGATCTATGGATCCTTCAAGACCCCTCTCGAATGTTCGATAGAGGGAATGTGGGTATTATGTTGAGAGTACGTGGGGACCCATGTGTCGAGTGATGGTGATGCTAGGTATCCCGCTCAGAGTGGCACACACTAGGGTATGAATATGCGGTTAGCCGTGAGTTCCTTTGGAAATCCATAGAGAGACGAAGTTCGTCTGTACTATCGATCTGAGAGAGAGGATATGTGGAAGAAATCCATCGAATTAAGGTGAAATTACTCTGAGAGAAAACAAGTATGGAAAGGTTGAGCCTCTCGAAGCCTGAAGAGCTAAAGAGATTTGCAACTGTCGATCTGTGGGAGACACACTTCAACAGATCGTTGACTTTGGGTGAAGTCACTCTGGGAGAGAAGAGGATGTGTTGGACTAGAACTTCCGAAGGCCGAAGAGCTAGGGCTCATCTGAGCTATCTGACAACTGAGGATAGGTGTCCATAGATATTCCATTTTAGAAGATAGCCACTTCAAAGGAAAGTGGTGTCATGAGAGTTAAGGACTCTTGAATGCAGAAGTCCCGAAGTTGAACATAGTTGTCGATCGGGAAAGATGCGTGGTGCTCGATCTATAACTTCGAGTATGGAGTACTTCGAAGGAGAAATGTGTTGGAGTATTTGAAACTCTCGAAGCCCAAATAGTCGAAGTGATTCATAACCGTCGATCTGCAAGAGACACACATTAACAGACCGTGTACTTTGGAATCAAGGAGAAAGCAACGTAGAGCATAGGGTCACCCAAAGTGGATCTTGACTGTCAAACAAGAATGACGCATGGTGCACGATCCTTGACTCCGAAAGAAGGTACTTCAGGAGAACATATTTTTGGAACGTTCAGAACTCCCAAACGCTGAAGTCCCAAAGTAAACCAGAACCGTTGATTGGGAAATATGCGTGGCACATGATCCTTAACTCTGGAAGAAAACATTCTGGGAAGAAAGGCTGCAACAATGTCTGAAGCTCCCGAATGCCGAAGTCCCGAAAAGAACCTGCGCTGTTGATTTAAAATGGACGTGTGGCACTTGATCTAGAACTATGGGTACATAATACTTCAGGAGAAAAGGTTGCATGAACATCTGATACTATTGAACGCTGAAGTCCCAGAGTGAATTAGGGCTGTTGAAATCTCTGAAGACACACGATGTCATATTGTGAACTTCAGAGATTTTCCACTTTGAAGGATTCATGTGGTGGTTGTCTTGGCACCTGTTGTTTTGGTGTCTGGTCATAGCCTACCGTCATATGCAAGTAGAGAGGGGTGGAAGAACTCAAATAACTTGGGAGAGGATATCTTCCAGCTTTGAGCTCGGTTCGGAGCATGGTGAACGTGGTTGGAAAGATCAGGAAGAGAAAAATGGAATAGAGACCTTGTATGAGGGTATTGATTCTCTTAAGAAGAATATAATTTTTACACCCCACCATGGGTGTGTTATAGTGATATTGATTCCGTTCCCCGTAGAAGATTTCTTTGTGATCATACAAATAAGGAATGCCTAATACAATTCCACATTCATTGAGTGGCACCACATCACAAGTTACCTCATCCACAAACTTAGATGAAATTGCAAAATTTAATGTGCATTGCTTTGTTATGTGCAATTTATGGTTTTTTTTTTATTCATTTAAGTGAGTAAGGCTTATGATGCATCTAATTGTTTAATCCCAATTGTTTAACCACTTCCTATGAAATCAAGTTAGATTGAGATACACTATCTATCAATGTGTCGACCTTAGTATGCCTCATAATGACCCTTATGTGAAACAATTTACTTCTAGAATAATATCCATCACCAATTTTACCTGTCAAATTAACCGTTGATATTTTAGATTCATCACCTGAATCCAATCCTAACTCTGTTGGTAGTGTTGCTGCTACAAATTTTTTCCTCCCTTTCCTCTCTTTGAACCACTTTGGTCTCTTCTCGGGATGCAAATTCTAGAAATGGTCCTCATCATGCCCTTCTTTCTTGCAATGATTTCAAGAGAGATTCTCTTCCTTTCTTTCCACTGGATTTTCCTTCTTGCCATTGCACTTCCTTTTATCCTCTTTTCTCGAAGACAATTCCCCTAATACTCCAACTCCTATTTTCTCTGCCTCAATGCATGTTGCTTGAACATAAACCTCATCAAGATTAGTAGGTCCAAACATAAATACAGTGTTACGAATATGTGNGAAAAGCTTATGAAAGCTACACATTTTATTCCGCTAAAGACTACTCACAAGGCAGCTAACGTTGCTGATATTTTTATGAGGGAAATAACACGATTACACAGTATTCCCAAGACAATTGTGTTTGACAGGGACCCAAAATTTACCTCCAAGTTCTGGAAGGGGTTGTTTAAAGGATTCATAATGAATCTAAACTTCAACACAACCTATCATATTGAGTCAGATGGGTAGACTGAGAGGGTGAACAGAGTAATAGAAGACATGCTAAGGATGTATGTGATGGACAAACCATCTAAATGGGAAGACTACATACACTTGGTAGAATTTACCTACAATAATGGGTATCAAGCATCGTTGAAGATGAGCCCATTTGAAGAAATTTATGGCAAAAAGTGCAATACTCCAGTAAGATGGGATAATCCAGCTGATAAAGTAGTGGTTGGGCCAGAGTTTCTCAAGGAAATGGAAGAACAAATGCTAAAAATTAAGCATAATTTAAAGGTTGCCCAAGACAGGCAGAAAAGTTATGCTAATAAAAACATAACCCATAGAGAGTTTAAAGTGGGCGATCATATTTTTCTGAAAGTGAAAGCCAACAAAAGTTACCTGAAGCTAGGAAACTATTCCAAGTTGGCAGCCAGATTTTGTGGGCCATTCAAAATCCTAGAAAGGATTGGGCTAGTTGCATATATGATTGCATTACATGCATCCATGACTATACATAATGTGTTTCATGTTTCATTTCTTAAGAAATATATACCTGATGCGAATCATGTAATCCATTGGAATTTGATTCAGGTGGAACAAGAAGCTATCCTCTAAGTGCATCATGTTCACATATTGGACTGAAAAAGAAAACAAATCTGGAATCGAGCCATAGAGATTGTAGAGGTCCACTGGACCTGGTACGGTCCTGAGGACGCGACATGGGAGCATGAAGATGATATGCGGGCAGAATACCCACATATTTTTGAATATTTTGAAAATCTTGCTGATGTTGTGTAAAGAGTTTCACTGAGGACAATGCAAAAATAAGGGGAGGGGATTGTAATACCCCAAGTATGTGCCCCAGTTATATTATGAATTGTGATCATGTTTTGTAGGCTAGTGAGACGAGTATTGATAAGTTGGTGGGCTTATGTGTTTATTAGGTCAGAGAGGCTAAGTGTTACAGGCTAGGAGCCTGTTTTTGTATTTGTAATTATGCAGAACATTAATAAAGATTAAACATCGCTGTGTGCAGACCGACCACGAAGAAAGAGTGATGGGGGACTAAGCTTCCATAGGTTGGGTAAGGGAAAAGGGGTTGAAAGGTTGGAAATAGGGGCTAAGCTTAGGGGCTTAAGTGCTCGAGAATAATAATTTATTATTATTCCAAAGTGGTGTGAAAGGTATATTTTTGTCCTAAGTTCTTGGAAAAAGGGAACAYATACTTGATGGAGTGCATGTCGCTTCATGGGTGACATTTGTCGGCCTATGAACATGCAATTTAACCCAAGAATTCAGTCGTGATGGGGGTTCATCCTCCATTCTTGCATACACTATATGAACTGTGTGGCCTATGCATCTGGTCTTTTCATACCTCACACAGCTCTGAAACCCGAAACTGTGAGGCCAACCTATGATGTTTTCATGAGAAGCTGACACATTCTCTATCTGAACCGTTGAGTCTATGTTTGACCTCTGCATGGATTCCTTATCACACACCTTGAAAACATTGACAAACCTGTGGATTGAACCGTTACACCTGTGTATCCTATTAGCCTAGCCTATCCGCCATTGCAGAGCCGAGTCCATACCCGAACTGTCTTTGGGTTGCTGCCTTTTGTTTTTCTTGAGTGGAATTGTGTTGTTGTCATCCTCACCTTGCTGGAATTGGGCTGAAACTGGTTGAAGAAGTGGGTTTTCAAGAATGTGGTTGAAGAGGCAAGTTGTCAAGCATGTGAGAAACTCTCTCTAGGTGAGAGAGTCTACTAGGAAGTGGTTTTCTCTCAGAGAGAGTCCAACACCAACTGTGAAGCTCTGAGAATTCCTGATCCGACCTGTTGTCGAGACCCAAAGAGGGAGGTGAAGAACCAATGGACTGTGCTTGTGAAGGTGTATACTCCCAGGTGGAACATGCATGTGGGGAATGAGAGCCCGTGAGTAGTGGGCGTAAGAAGGCTCTTGGAGAGAATCCTTTCAATTTCTCTGTGCAGTTTTCCTGTAACCTTAACTTATTATAGGATTCCCTTGCCTAGGGTGGAGCTTAGTCCTAGCTAGGGGGTGAACCACTGCTGAGCATGATGAGCAGTGTGGTCTAAGGCTGGGAGGTTCATGGAAGGCCTGCACGTAGTTGGTGGAGTTACTATAGTTTCAAAGATAAGTATCATTATGTGTTTAATTTCAGTTAAAATGCATGTCTGTGATGATTGTAATATTATCATGTATTTCGTTGCAATGATATTTATTGTTAATTCTATTTAAGTCTGTATGATGGTAGTAATTCTATGTTAAATGCATTAATTTGATTTAATATGCATGTTATATATATATGTATGTGAATGTTTTGTGTAGTAGCATTGACTAACAGTGGGGTTGATGGCCAGGGACATTACAACATGTATTCACAGGCTCTCTACGAGGCAGGGAGAGACTGAGAACCTCTTAAGTTATAGAGTTGATGAATGAGCACAAGGGGTGCATGGAAGAATTCACCTAAGTGTTAAGTTCAGGAGAAAGAGTGCAAAGCTCTTAATCCTTTCAGAGCTAACAAAGCTAAGGAAGAATAGCGAGATTTAAGTATCAAAAGGGAAGGTTCCTTTGTTTGGAAGACGAATGAAAAAAATCTATTCGGGAAGAGCCAAGGTTTGTTGTGACCATTGGATACGAGAAAGAGAATGGGAGTTAACTCCTTGAGTCCTTCGGACTTCGCAAGGTCGACGAATTGAGAGAGTTCATCATAAGGGAGGTAAAATCCCTGAAGTCTCGAAGTCCCTAAGTTAATCTGGGCCTTAGATCTCAGAATTCCCGGGAGCCATCCCGACCATCAGATCTATGAGGTAGTCAGTCCGATGTTGACCGCTTCAGAAGAATACAGGCTTAGGAATGCATAAACTCCTGAAGAATGAAGTAGCAAAGTAATGTGGACTGTGGATCTATGGATCCTTCAAGACCCCTCTTGAATGTTCGATAGAGGGAATGTGGGTATTATGTTGAGAGTACGTGGGGACCCATGTGTCGAGTGATGGTGATGCCAGGTATCCCGCTCAGAGTGGCACACACTAGGGTATGAATATGCGGTTAGCCGTGAGTTCCTTTGGAAATCCATAGAGAGACGAAGTTCGTCTGTACTATCGATCTGAGAGAGAGGATATGTGGAAGAAATCCATCGAATTAAGGTGAAATTACTCTGAGAGAAAACAAGTATGGAAAGGTTGAGCCTCTCGAAGCCTGAAGAGCTAAAGAGATTTGCAACTGTCGATCTGTGGGAGACACACTTCAACAGATCGTTGACTTTGGGTGAAGTCACTCTGGGAGAGAAGAGGATGTGTTGGACTAGAACTTCCGAAGGCCGAAGAGCTAGGGCTCATCTGAGCTATCTGACAACTGAGGATAGGTGTCCATAGATATTCCATTTTAGAAGATAGCCACTTCAAAGGAAAGTGGTGTCATGAGAGTTAAGGACTCTTGAATGCAGAAGTCCCGAAGTTGAACATAGTTGTCGATCGGGAAAGATGCGTGGTGCTCGATCTATAACTTCGAGTATGGAGTACTTCGAAGGAGAAATGTGTTGGAGTATTTGAAACTCTCGAAGCCCAAATAGTCGAAGTGATTCATAACCGTCGATCTGCAAGAGACACACATTAACAGACCGTGTACTTTGGAATCAAGGAGAAAGCAACGTAGAGCATAGGGTCACCCAAAGTGGATCTTGACTGTCAAACAAGAATGACGCATGGTGCACGATCCTTGACTCCGAAAGAAGGTACTTCAGGAGAACATATTTTTGGAACGTTCAGAACTCCCAAACGCTGAAGTCCCAAAGTAAACCAGAACCGTTGATTGGGAAATATGCGTGGCACATGATCCTTAACTCTGGAAGAAAACATTCTGGGAAGAAAGGCTGCAACAATGTCTGAAGCTCCCGAATGCCGAAGTCCCGAAAAGAACCTGCGCTGTTGATTTAAAATGGACGTGTGGCACTTGATCTAGAACTATGGGTACATAATACTTCAGGAGAAAAGGTTGCATGAACATCTGATACTATTGAACGCTGAAGTCCCAGAGTGAATTAGGGCTGTTGAAATCTCTGAAGACACACGATGTCATATTGTGAACTTCAGAGATTTTCCACTTTGAAGGATTCATGTGGTGGTTGTCTTGGCACCTGTTGTTTTGGTGTCTGGTCATAGCCTACCGTCATATGCAAGTAGAGAGGGGTGGAAGAACTCAAATAACTTGGGAGAGGATATCTTCCAGCTTTGAGCTCGGTTCGGAGCATGGTGAACGTGGTTGGAAAGATCAGGAAGAGAAAAATGGAATAGAGACCTTGTATGAGGGTATTGATTCTCTTAAGAAGAATATAATTTTTACACCCCACCATGGGTGTGTTATAGTGATATTGATTCCGTTCCCCGTAGAAGATTTCTTTGTGATCATACAAATAAGGAATGCCTAATACAATTCCACATTCATTGAGTGGCACCACATCACAAGTTACCTCATCCACAAACTTAGATGAAATTGCAAAATTTAATGTGCATTGCTTTGTTATGTGCAATTTATGGTTTTTTTTTTATTCATTTAAGTGAGTAAGGCTTATGATGCATCTAATTGTTTAATCCCAATTGTTTAACCACTTCCTATGAAATCAAGTTAGATTGAGATACACTATCTATCAATGTGTCGACCTTAGTATGCCTCATAATGACCCTTATGTGAAACAATTTACTTCTAGAATAATATCCATCACCAATTTTACCTGTCAAATTAACCGTTGATATTTTAGATTCATCACCTGAATCCAATCCTAACTCTGTTGGTAGTGTTGCTGCTACAAATTTTTTCCTCCCTTTCCTCTCTTTGAACCACTTTGGTCTCTTCTCGGGATGCAAATTCTAGAAATGGTCCTCATCATGCCCTTCTTTCTTGCAATGATTTCAAGAGAGATTCTCTTCCTTTCTTTCCACTGGATTTTCCTTCTTGCCATTGCACTTCCTTTTATCCTCTTTTCTCGAAGACAATTCCCCTAATACTCCAACTCCTATTTTCTCTGCCTCAATGCATGTTGCTTGAACATAAACCTCATCAAGATTAGTAGGTCCAAACATAAATACAGTGTTACGAATATGTGCAGGTAAACCTCCTATATACTTCATAAGAGTTTCTTGGGTATGTAAAGGAATATCTAACATCAATGCCATATTATGAAATTCATTTGTGTATTCTTTCACTATTTGTCCCTTTCTTAGTTTAAGATCTTTCCATTCAATTAAAGCCTTCTCTTTATAACCCAAAGGACAAATTTTCTTTCTAAGTGTAGAGAGAAAAACTTGCCATGATGGGAATACATTACCCACTTGTTGCGTGCCATTTTGCAACTTGCTTTGCCACTCGATGAGTGTTGTTCCTGCAAGTCAAAGCAATGACAACTTGATTTGAGTTGACTCATCCTTGATTTGTTGCACATTGCAATAAACCTCCATCTGTCTGACTCAGTTATCAAGCCTCTCATTATTGACTTCACCATCATACATGGGTAATTCAAATTTCACATCAAGATTAAGTAAAGGCATATCATTTTTATGTTTATGGGAATGTTTTCTTGCAGTGGATTTGGAACTTGAACTTGAAGAAGAAGAAGTTGATGGAGAAGAAGGAGGTGAAAGAGGATTTTGAGGAGGATCCTCTCCTTCTTCACTTTTGACCTTTGAATATTAACCTAGATTTGGTCTCTTTCGTTCCAAGTAATCCTCATATAGAACCTTCATAATCTCCCACATGGCAGAGAAAGTATTTCGAAACTCTTTCTCATCATGAGAAAGTCCCTCTTCCAATGCCATATTCTCACTTTGAGAATTTCTCTTTCTCAATCCAATCTCAGAATTCTCTTCAACAAGATCGCCTTCACCACGATTCATCTTTTCCCTGGTAATCATACAAACTCAAAAACCAACTGTCAACTAACTCTGATACCACTTGATCCGAAAAGATATTTTAAAGACTATGGTTGAGTTTTTAAAACATGAGTTCATTAAACATTTAAGAAATTTATGAAAGAGGAAGAATTAATAAGAAACATGGAAGCCATATACAATATACATATATGTAAATAAGCACAAGAATCAACAAACCATAACAACAAAAGTTGATAACAAAGTTCGGTAATATCGCCTACGTCTTCGGGCCTTTGTTTGAGTGGGTGAGGCTTTCTTGTTTCTCTTCAAAGCTTAAAAATTACATCATANAGGTATCCCGCTCAGAGTGGCACACACTAGGGTATGAATATGCGGTTAGCCGTGAGTTCCTTTGGAAATCCATAGAGAGACGAAGTTCGTCTGTACTATCGATCTGAGAGAGAGGATATGTGGAAGAAATCCATCGAATTAAGGTGAAATTACTCTGAGAGAAAACAAGTATGGAAAGGTTGAGCCTCTCGAAGCCTGAAGAGCTAAAGAGATTTGCAACTGTCGATCTGTGGGAGACACACTTCAACAGATCGTTGACTTTGGGTGAAGTCACTCTGGGAGAGAAGAGGATGTGTTGGACTAGAACTTCCGAAGGCCGAAGAGCTAGGGCTCATCTGAGCTATCTGACAACTGAGGATAGGTGTCCATAGATATTCCATTTTAGAAGATAGCCACTTCAAAGGAAAGTGGTGTCATGAGAGTTAAGGACTCTTGAATGCAGAAGTCCCGAAGTTGAACATAGTTGTCGATCGGGAAAGATGCGTGGTGCTCGATCTATAACTTCGAGTATGGAGTACTTCGAAGGAGAAATGTGTTGGAGTATTTGAAACTCTCGAAGCCCAAATAGTCGAAGTGATTCATAACCGTCGATCTGCAAGAGACACACATTAACAGACCGTGTACTTTGGAATCAAGGAGAAAGCAACGTAGAGCATAGGGTCACCCAAAGTGGATCTTGACTGTCAAACAAGAATGACGCATGGTGCACGATCCTTGACTCCGAAAGAAGGTACTTCAGGAGAACATATTTTTGGAACGTTCAGAACTCCCAAACGCTGAAGTCCCAAAGTAAACCAGAACCGTTGATTGGGAAATATGCGTGGCACATGATCCTTAACTCTGGAAGAAAACATTCTGGGAAGAAAGGCTGCAACAATGTCTGAAGCTCCCGAATGCCGAAGTCCCGAAAAGAACCTGCGCTGTTGATTTAAAATGGACGTGTGGCACTTGATCTAGAACTATGGGTACATAATACTTCAGGAGAAAAGGTTGCATGAACATCTGATACTATTGAACGCTGAAGTCCCAGAGTGAATTAGGGCTGTTGAAATCTCTGAAGACACACGATGTCATATTGTGAACTTCAGAGATTTTCCACTTTGAAGGATTCATGTGGTGGTTGTCTTGGCACCTGTTGTTTTGGTGTCTGGTCATAGCCTACCGTCATATGCAAGTAGAGAGGGGTGGAAGAACTCAAATAACTTGGGAGAGGATATCTTCCAGCTTTGAGCTCGGTTCGGAGCATGGTGAACGTGGTTGGAAAGATCAGGAAGAGAAAAATGGAATAGAGACCTTGTATGAGGGTATTGATTCTCTTAAGAAGAATATAATTTTTACACCCCACCATGGGTGTGTTATAGTGATATTGATTCCGTTCCCCGTAGAAGATTTCTTTGTGATCATACAAATAAGGAATGCCTAATACAATTCCACATTCATTGAGTGGCACCACATCACAAGTTACCTCATCCACAAACTTAGATGAAATTGCAAAATTTAATGTGCATTGCTTTGTTATGTGCAATTTATGGTTTTTTTTTTATTCATTTAAGTGAGTAAGGCTTATGATGCATCTAATTGTTTAATCCCAATTGTTTAACCACTTCCTATGAAATCAAGTTAGATTGAGATACACTATCTATCAATGTGTCGACCTTAGTATGCCTCATAATGACCCTTATGTGAAACAATTTACTTCTAGAATAATATCCATCACCAATTTTACCTGTCAAATTAACCGTTGATATTTTAGATTCATCACCTGAATCCAATCCTAACTCTGTTGGTAGTGTTGCTGCTACAAATTTTTTCCTCCCTTTCCTCTCTTTGAACCACTTTGGTCTCTTCTCGGGATGCAAATTCTAGAAATGGTCCTCATCATGCCCTTCTTTCTTGCAATGATTTCAAGAGAGATTCTCTTCCTTTCTTTCCACTGGATTTTCCTTCTTGCCATTGCACTTCCTTTTATCCTCTTTTCTCGAAGACAATTCCCCTAATACTCCAACTCCTATTTTCTCTGCCTCAATGCATGTTGCTTGAACATAAACCTCATCAAGATTAGTAGGTCCAAACATAAATACAGTGTTACGAATATGTGTAGGTAAACCTCCTATATACTTCATAAGAGTTTCTTGGGTATGTAAAGGAATATCTAACATCAATGCCATCTTACGAAATTCATTTGTGTATTCTTTCACTATTTGTCCCTTTCTTAGTTTAAGATCTTGCCATTCAATTAAAGCCTTCTCTTTATAACCCAAAGGACAAAATTTCTTTCTAAGTGTAGAGAGAAAAACTTGCCATGATGGGAATACATTACCCACTTGTTGCGTGCCATTTTGCAACTTGCTTTGCCACCCGATGAGTGTTGTGCCTGCAAGTCAAAGCGATGACAACTTGATTTGAGTTGACTCATCCTTGATTTGTTGCACATTGCAATAAACCTCCATATGTCTGACTCAATTATCAAGCCTCTCATTATTGACTTCACCATCATACATGGGTAATTCAAATTTCACATCATGCTTAAGTAAAGGCATATCATTTTTATGTTTATGGGAATGTTTTCTTGCAGTGGATTTGGAACTTGAACTTGAAGAAGAAGAAGTTGATGGAGAAGAAGGAGGTGAAAGAGGATTTTGAGGAGGATCCTCTCCTTCTTCACTTTTGACCTTTGAATATTAACCTAGATTTGGTCTCTTTCGTTCCAAGTAATCCTCATATAGAACCTTCATAATCTCCCACATGGCAGAGAAAGTATTTCGAAACTCTTTCTCATCATGAGAAAGTCCCTCTTCCAATGCCATATTCTCACTTTGAGAATTTCTCTTTCTCAATCCAATCTCAGAATTCTCTTCAACAAGATCGCCTTCACCACGATTCATCTTTTCCCTGGTAATCATACAAACTCAAAAACCAACTGTCAACTAACTCTGATACCACTTGATCCGAAAAGATATTTTAAAGACTATGGTTGAGTTTTTAAAACATGAGTTCATTAAACATTTAAGAAATTTATGAAAGAGGAAGAATTAATAAGAAACATGGAAGCCATATACAATATACATATATGTAAATAAGCACAAGAATCAACAAACCATAACAACAAAAGTTGATAACAAAGTTCGGTAATATCGCCTACGTCTTCGGGCCTTTGTTTGAGTGGGTGAGGCTTTCTTGTTTCTCTTCAAAGCTTAAAAATTACATCATAAAAGTTCCAAATGGATTATAAAATGATTTGGATGCGTTCTGCTAGATCTCAAGAACCCATCACAACTGATGGAACTGAAAATGAATGAACGAAGCTCCCAAAAATGGCCCGCAAAGTTTCTCTCCTCAATGGCTTCCCTGCATAAAAATGGCTTTGGCTTTAAAATTATTCAACATTTTCCTGTTTTGAACCCCTCAATGCCTGCCAAGAACCTTTGGTTTATATAGGCTTGAAGTTGGCAACAAACTCCCAACTTCCCCCCAAGATATGGCCTCAAAAAGAGCTCCAAATCCACCAATAATGGCCAAAATCTCTCAAAACTAGTTGAAAAATCCATTAAAATCTTATATTATAGTTTTAAAAACCAAATTTAGAAAAATTACAGGGTGCAACCCCCTTATTCCTGGCTCCTAGCCATATGGGAGGCTCCACATGTCCTTGGGCTGGAACACTCTGATCTTTAGCCCCCTAATATCCGACCCTTGGTCATTGGTTTGGCCATATGGCCTACCCTTAAGCTCCCACACACCTGAATCTATTGCTATCCCCTGGTATCCAAGCACCTGGTCACGTGCCCAGGTCGACGGGCTAGCTCGACTGACCGAGCGCTATCCCCAAACATCCACATCAACGCTATATCAACGATCATATGGATCGGTCATGTGTTGTTGCATCGGGGGCTGTTGCAAAGGAGTGGACCAGGCCAATGGATAGTGTAACAGTTATATGGTGAAGGGTCATATGGTTTGTGTCGAGGCTGGGGCTAGGCCCCAACCCTTAACTCCACCCAAAATACAATATATTTCTGTTCTGAGGCTTTTGCGACCATTGTTTTGATCAAAGAATTCTTTCGGATAAATCACATAGGTTTTTTGATCAATACAATATATTTCAACTTAAATACAATATTTAGCACTATACTTTACAAGTAAAAATGTGGGCGGGCTGGTAGCCCAGCCTTGCTAAAACGTGCCGCTCGGATAGGAGTTCACGGTTTTGAATCCCCTAGAGTCCATACAATTTTACCATTGCCAACCTATGGAGGGGTGCCATGTGGCAACCCAAGACTAGGCCACATGGCACCATTACATTTGTCCACTAATTACCATGTGTCAACATCCAATTAGACCACCTGTTGATCCGTAGGATCTTTTAAATGACTATGGTTGAGTTTTAATTTTGCATGCGTTAATTAACCATTTGAGAAACTTAGTGAAAGAATGAGGAAAGAAGAGGAATTATAACAACCATATCCACATATGCAGATCTGAAATGAAAATATAGACAACAAACCATAACACGCAGACTGATAACGGAGTTCGGTACAACTTTTGCCTACATCTCCGGGCCTTTTCTCTGTGGGGGAGGCTTCTTTATTTCTGTTCAAATGCTCAAAAGTACATCGCTGCAATGCCAAATGGATACAAGACTGATCTGGTCTTGTTTGTCCAGATCTCTAGAACCCTACAAAGAAAACAGCACGCAAAACGGACGTCCGAAGCTCCTAGAAATGGTCCGACAACGTCTCCTCCTCAAAAGCTTCTCTACATCAAACTAACTTTGGATTAGCTTTTCTCCAGCATAACTCTGCTCTAACTGACTTCCCATGGCCTCAAACAGGCCTGGTTTATATAGCCTTGAAGTTGGTTTCTCAGTTCCAACTTCCTCCAAGAATTTGGCCTCCAAAAATGCCCAATATCCCCCAAAAATGGAGAGAATCTGCTAAAAATAGGTTTAATAATAAACAAAAAAACAAATTTTGTTTAAAAAACCCACTTTATACTATTAATAGGGAGCTATCCCCTTGATTCCTTGTGCGCGCCCTAGATTCGTGGTCGCATGGGGCCATGTGGCCGAGCGCCAGCCCAAAGGGCTGCGCGTTGGCCCCCCTTCTTCGACACTAACCCTGGTTCTGTGGCGCTCCCATAGGGCCACGGGCTTAAAGTTTGAACTGCGCGCTATATTCTTGGTAAGATTTGAATGGTCATATGTGTTGGTTGTTGGACCGAGGGTTGGGGCTAAGCCCCGACCCTTTTAACCACCGGCTCCAACATTGTTTCAACATAAATGTAATATGCACCGTATGTATAACAAGTCACACCATGGGGGCGGGCGGTTAGCCCAGCCCCGCTAGTCCACAGCCTATCGGGAGGTCACGGGTTCGACCCCCAGCCACGCCAAAACCAAATTTTATATAACAAAACACAAAAACCAATTACGGGGTGCCATGTGGCAGCCCACAATTGGGCCACGTGGCACCCTTCCAACCAACCAAAACAATGACACGCGTCATCTGCTGATTGGCCCACGTGCCTGCCATGTCAATCGTCGTAGTACTCAGTCAACCTGCCGCGTCAACTTCTGTACTGCTCGGTCAGGCTGCCTTGTCAGCCTGCCACGTCAGCTACTGACATCACCTTGCCATGTGTCACCCTTTCAATGGTGACACGTGTCACCTCGGGATACGTCCAATCGTACGCCAAATCGACCAAATCTTCCTGACACGTGTCACCTCTTGGTGCTGCCATGTGTCCCCTGTACGGAGCTGCCATGTGTTGCATGTACAGACATGCCACATCAGCTGTACGGACCGTATGGTCTGCACAGTCATCATGACACGTGGACTGTATGAACTGTACAGTCATCCCCTTTTTTGCCTGTTTGAATTTTCGGACAGAACGCGATATCTTCTCCATATGGAGTCTGTTTGACAAAGTAAATATACCACCAGAATCAGGAAGATGAGACAGACGCAATGGCATAGGTTTCGTCGCATTCCGAGCACTTTCATTTTTGAGCATTTTTCAAGCCCTATCAGGCTTCTGGATCCGATTTTGGATCACCTGTCTACCTATGTGTCTCCCCTTTCAGTGTGCCAACTCACTACCACATCACCTATATGACCATAAGGACTGTACGGTCAGCTGCCACGTCAACATTTTACGGACTATATAGTTAACAAAATTTTGCATGTTTGGCAAAACGAACAAACCACGATATCTTTCTCATACGGTGCCTGTTTGAGCCCATTCAAGTTGCGTTGGGTTCGTAACAAAAAGGATTATGCACATGTCTATTTTGAAGCAATTCTAAGAACTTTTATTTTTAGTCCTTCCTGGACCCATTTTGGTGACTCAATCCATTTTGGATCAAAAGCACTTGTGAAATCAAGATAAATGTGAGGGATCGAATCTTTGGCAAGAAAATAGATACTACCATTTCTGTCTTAGATTTGGCCCCATAGGATGACGTTATGGTAGTTAATACCAACAATAAATCATATGCCAGTAAGGGAAAATATGATTCTTCCAAGACTACTTTTTCCACTAGCACATCCACTCAAAATATTGGCTCACAAGCTTCCCACCTTTCTACCGGTCATCAAGTAACCATTCCTTATTCAAAGCATAATATTTTAAATCATTTGGTAAACATAAAAGTTGATGCTACTCTTTTGGATATGGTAATTGTACCATAACAACAACAACATCTTAGAGATTTCATGAAAGGTAAAACTTCCAACATAGCCAATCTCACGGAAGATTATGATGAAGAAGAGTCTCATGTAAATAATATAGGTGTAAATAACTTTAGGAGATCTGTAAATTACCCCCATTTCTATATTTATGTAAATATTTTAGAAAGAATATCCCATTGCTACCTCATTGATGGTGGCTCAGGCCCAAGTATCATGTTAAAGGTCATTATGGAAGAATCAGGCCTCTCTTGTACAAACGAAAATATGAGAAACATGCTCTCCTATATTAATCAACAACAATCCACGATTGGTGAGAGAAAATATGTAACTTTACTACTTTGCACACATCTAGAGATACACACCACCCTTAACATCCAAGCTTTCGATGTGCTTGTCAACAATTACTCAATTATTTTGGGAAGAGATTGGCAATACCTAAAAGGTGGTTACTTGTCTTTAGATGGGTCACATCTATCTATCCCTAAGGATGGAATAAACTTTATTTTTCTTAGAGAAGATCCTATCTCACCTTACATTGAGAAATCTCCTCAACTAAATGTCAATTATGTTGAGGAAATATTGGGTGTTTACTCTATTTTCACAGAAGAAGATGACATACCACGTGAACAATTTGACTATGATGATGAAATGTGGCATATGCACTTTGATAGTGCATGATCCAACGAAGGAAACTTAGATGGTATTATCCTTTACTCACGTGTGGGAAAAAAATATAATTTCTCCTTCAGGTTGGAATTCGCTTGCATCAACAACATTGTTGAGTTCGAAGCCCTATTGTTAGGTATCGAGAATGATTATAATCTAGGTTGTGGTCATCTAATTACCATATTCAGTGATTCTGAGCTTGTGATGTTGCTAGAAAAATTTATAATCCCAATAACAAGCTGATGAAAAGGTACACTCAGGCTGTTTAGGCCTTGATTTCAAATATGTTGTTTTTCAACATCACTCACATAAAAAGGGAGATTAACACAATGGGTGACAAGTTGGTAGTTTTTTATACCTCCCTTACTCAACAACAATTATCGTAGTGACCTGATTGCACATTTATGTCTCTATATCGTCCACATATACCTGAAAATGTTGAATCATGGAAGGTTTTAAAAAATGATGAGGATATCTATGCTTTCTTGCAGAATGAACCTCTTAAGCCTAAGGAAGTGATTTCTATTGAAGATAATAAGTTTCCAAAGGGCTTGAATCCTCTTGAGAGTTCATTTTTAACGATTGATGTTGGTAAAAAGGAAAACGTTGTAGAAGAGGAGTCAAAAAGGAAAGTTGGAGACATTGTCTCCATGAACATTGGAACCTCAAATGATCCCAAGATTCTTAAAATAGGAGCTCAATGTTCACAAGAGGAAAAATAAATATTCATGGACTTATTCCATGAATTCAAGGACATATTTTCTTGGTCATATGAGGATCTTCATGGTTTTTATCCTAACGTCATCCAACACACCATTCCTATTAAGGAAGGGGTGAAACCAGTAAGGCAGAGACAAAGACCTATAAACCATGCCCTTAAAGCTACTATCAGAAAGGAAGTTTAAAAATTACTAAAATATCAAATCATCTTTCCAGTAAATTATTATGAATGGGTCTCAAATATGGTTTCTGTACGAAAGAAAAATGGTGAGATTAGGTTATGTGTTGACTTTTATGCTTTAAATAGAGCTAGTGTTAAAGATAACTTTTCGCTTCCTAACATGGAGATGATCTTGCAACAGGTAGTTGGGTCTCAAATAATGTCCCTAATTGACGGTTTTTTTGTATACAATCAAATTAGAGTCAAGAGTGATGATAAATACAAAACCACATTCACCATCATATGGGGTACCTTTTCCTACAAAAGCATGCCTTTTGGCATGTCTAACGCAAGTGCCACATTCTAGAGAGCTATGCAAATAACGTTTGACGATTTGATTGGTAACATAATTCAGGTTTATCTTTATGACTTAACTGTTTACTCTAAAAAATGATCAGATCATTTTGGTCATCTTAGGAAAGTCTTTCTGCATTGTAGAAAATTTGGTATGTCATTGAATCATTCTAAGTCTATTTTTAGAGTTAATCAAGGCAAAATCCTTGGTTATATTTTTTTTGACTGTGGTATTAGTATTGACTCTGAGAGAGTTGTTGTGATTTCCAACCTCCCTACTCTTACCTCTAAGAAAAGTGTTCAAGATTTCATGGGTACCATTAACTTTGTTAGGAGGTTTGTTCTTGACTTCGTTGTGATGGTTAAACCTATTCATAATTTGCTGAAGAAGGATAAAACCTTCTCTTGTACTTTTGAGGAAGACAAGGATTTTATAGGAATCAAGAAAGCAATCATCTCTGCACCAGTTTTAGCCAAGCCTAATTTTAATAAAGGCTTCATCATATATACCAATGCCACAAAAGAGGAAATCTCTTCCACCCTTCTACAAGATAATGGCCAAAATCAAGAAAATCCCATAGAATATATGATTCAAAGTTTATTAGATGATGAGTTGAAGTATACTCTAATTGAAAAACACGCTTTCTCCTTGGTAAAATATATAGGAAAGTTCAGGCATTTTATTTTGGGCAAGAAAATGCAGGTAAGAGTCCCTTTTCCCGCAATGACATATTTTCTTACACAGACTCATATTTCAAGGAAAATTTCTCATTGGCTTGCCAAGATTCATGAACATGATTTAATGATAACCACAACCAAAACTATTAAGGGACATGATCTATCTCTTCACTTGGCTCAACAACCTGAAACAAGTGATTCTTTTGAGGAAGACGAGAATGATTTATCGACATTATTTTTCTTGAAAACTCTTGATATTAACTTGGATTATCATCCTTGGTACAAGGATATGATCTATTATATTTTGCATCATAATTTCCCAATTCGTTTAGATTCCCATCACCGTAGAATATTATGCTTGATATCCTCGAAGTACCTCATCCTAGGGAGGATCCTTTATCGTAGATTTGTAGATGGGATACTACTAAGATGTGTTGATGATAACATAGCCCAAATTTTTTTAAATGAACTTCATGGATCCACAGATTCTAACCTCCATATTTGTGGCCATTTCTCAAAAAAAGATACTTCTTTAAAGATCATCAGGGATGGTTATTTTTGGCCCTTGATGTTTCAAGATTATTTCAAGTTTGTTTGGGCTTGTGAAAATTGTCAAAAGTTTTCTGGGAGGGAACATGTTTCAACTATTCATTTACAATCAATTTTTCCTAATTTCCCATTGGCTTAATAGGGATTGGACTTCATCGGCTCTATCAACCCTCCATATTCCGGTGGAGATTTATTTAGCTTGACGATAACAAATTAATTTACCAAGTGGATTGAATCTGTCCCTCTTAAAAACGCACAGGATGAGAAAGTGATCAACGCCTTAGAATCTAATATCTTCACACGCTTTGGTCTTCCACTCGAAATAATATAAATAATGGATCAATGTTTATTTCTTAAAATTTTGCTTGTTTTTTGAGTGAATTTGGATTTAAGAACTTCACCTCATCCACCTATTACCCTTAGGGAAATGAGAAAGATCAGTCAACCAACAAAAACCTGGTCAAGATCCTGAAAATGATTATTGATAACAGGCCCCGTCAATGGCACACTCTTATCACATACGCACTGTGAGATTATCGCACAACCACCAAAACAACACTAGCCATGCCCCTTTCTTACTCTTATATGGTTAGGAAGTTGTGATTCTTATTTAACTTCAACTTACTTCCCTTCATTTAGCAATATAAGCTGAGGAGTTAAACTCCAATGATATTTCCCAAAGGATGAATGCTCTTCTAGATTTAGAAGAACAAAGAAGACATGCATTCAAAAATATAAAGAAAAGGCAGTAGACAGTCAAGAAGTACTTCGATAAGCCTGCCAAATCTATCAAGTTTAAGGTCAATGAAAAAGTCTTTCTTTGGGACTCTGCACATGCTGATAAAGGAAAGCATTCTAAATTCCAAAATCTCTGGCTAGGTCCTTACAAGGTTGCTCTAGTATTGGGAAATAATACTTACATGTTAAAATACTTCGAAGAGAAGTTATTCTCTTTTACGACTAATGGATCACATTTGAAACATTATGTTTAGATTATATAACTATAACACTTTCTGAATCAATGTTTCTTGTAAATATCAGTTTAGGTTGTACAATTGTTTTAATTTTTTGCATTTTATTTTCTTTAGTACCGTTGCTTCAGTTTCTAGTTCTTATTGAGGTTTGATTTTTAATTTGACTGTAATTTCTTTTCACTCTGCCTTTGATTTCATTGAATTTTTGTTTCATCTTGTTTGAAAAAGTCATGTACAACCACAATTTTTCCTTGATTTGCAGAAGTATGCTTAAGTAGTGATAAGTAACCAGAATAAAAAGAAAGACAATCACTTGTGGTCCACAACCTTGTATCGTGCTACATCTACAACCACTTTAATTTGCTTGAGTGCTAAAGCTATTCCCTCTCTCTTCTTTTCCTTTTGTACCTTTCACCACCCCAATTTGAAAGAGCATACCAGAGAAAAATGAAAACTTTTGAGTACATAAACAATTTTTTTTTCTTTGTTTTCCAAACCAAAAAGCTGAGTTCGAGCCAATATAACAATGCATTCCATGTGGAGTCGCTGGTGTTGACTCTCAAAATCATCAAAGAGTCATTTGCTTGCAAATAATTGCAAGGCATACACATTTAAAAAATATATATTATATACTTATATATTAAGTAAACTATAAGTGGGGACCCCCTATAGTGTCATTCAAATAAATAACTAGGAAGATCCCCTTTGAAGAAAAAGGCACTTAAATTATTTATTGTTGATGTTTGTCTTTGACACTTATGGACCACCTGCATGATGATCATTTTGATATAATATTGGCTTTAAATGATAACAATAGTTGTTTCAAATGCTATTCAAAACTCCTTTTTGGGCATTTTTTGATTCTAAGTACAAATTCTTGGCAAAATCATCTAAAACAAAAGGGGTGTTTTATGGCTATTGTTTCAAATGATAAACGATTTTTTTTTATGAATGCATCGACATGATATTTACCCACTAGTTGCTAAGTTTTAGAAATAAAAGAAAAGGGTGACCTACATACATATTCACATAGCACATCACTTATATATATTACATAGGTTATATGTACATGGTCCAATACATATTAGACAAGCTACAAGGATATTTGGGTATTTGGTGTTTTATTGTTGCATATCCTTGTTTCTTGAAATAAAATGTCATGGAACCTTATGCATAACCATGTTGGTCTACTCACATGCACATCTCGGTCGGGTCAAGTTTGAACTAAATTTTTTTAGGTCAAATCCCTCTTATTATCAACATTCTATTGTTCGTTANTCGGATAGGAGTTCACGGGTTTGAATCCCCTAGAGTCCATACAATTTTACCATTGCCAACCTATGGAGGGGTGCCATGTGGCAACCCAAGACTAGGCCACATGGCACCATTACATTCGTCCACTAACTGCCATGTGTCAACATCCAATTAGACCACCTGTTGATCCGTGGGATCTTTTAAATGACTATGGTTGAGTTTTAATTTTGCATGCATTAATTAACCATTTGAGAAAATTAGTGAAAGAATGAGGAAAGAAGAGGAATTATAACAACCATATCCACATATGCAGATCTGAAATGAAAATATAGACAACAAACCATAACACGCAGATTGATAACGGAGTTCGGCACAACTTTTGCCTACATCTCCGGGCCTTTTCTCTGTGGGGGAGGCTTCTTTATTTCTGTTCAAATGCTCAAAAGTACATCGCTTCAATGCCAAATGGATACAAGATTGATCTGGTCTTTTTCGTCCAGATCTCTAGAACCCTACAAAGAAAACGGCACGCAAAACGGACGTCCGAAGCTCCTAGAAATGGTCCGACAACGTCTCCTCCTCAAAAGCTTCTCTACATCAAACTAACTTTGGATTGGCTTTTCTCCAGCATAACTCTGCTCTAACTGACTTCCCATGGCCTCAAACAGGCCTGGTTTATATAGCCTTGAAGTTGGTTTCTCAGTTCCAACTTCCTCCAAGAATTTGGCCTCCAAAAATGCCCAATATCCCCCCAAAATGGAGAGAATCTGCTAAAAATAGGTTTAATAATAAACAAAAAACCAAATTTTGTTTAAAAAACCCACTTTATACTATTAATGGGGAGCTAGCCCCTTGATTCCTTGTGCGCGCCATGGATTCGTGGTCGCATGGGGCCATGTGGCCGAGCGCCATCCCAAAGGGCTGCGCGCTGGCCCCCCTTCTTCGACACTAACCCTGGTTCTGTGGCGCTCCCATAGGGCCACAGGCTTAAAGTTTGAACTGCGCGCTATATTCTTGGTAACATTTGAATGGTCATATGTGTTGGTTGTTGGACCGAGGGCTGGGGCTAATCCCCGACCCTTTTAACCACCGGCTCCAACATTGTTTCAACATAAATGTAATATGCACCGTATGTATAACAAGTCACACCATGGGGGCAGGCGGTTAACCCAGCCCCGCTAGTCCACAGCCTACCGGGAGGTCGCGGGTTCGACCCCCGACCACGCCAAAACCAAATTTTATATAACAAAACACAAAAACCAATTACAGGGTGCCATGTGGCAGCCCACAATTGGGCCACGTGGCACCCTTCCAACCAACCAAAACAATGACACGCGTCATCTGCTGATTGGCCCACGTGCCTACCATGTCAATCGTCGTACTACTCAGTCAACCTGCCGCGTCAGCTTCCGTACTGCTCGGTCAGGTTGCCTTGTCAGCCTGCCACATTAGCTACTGACGTCACCTTGCCATGTGTCACCCTTTCAATGGTGACACATGTCACCTCGGGATACGTCCAACCATACGCCAAATCGACCAAATCTTCCTGACATGTGTCACCTCTTGGTGCTGCCATGTGTCCCCTGTACGGAGCTGCCATGTGTTGCATGTACGAACATGCCACATCAGTTGTACGGACCATATGGTCTGCACAGTCATCATGACACGTGGACTGTACGGACTGTATAGTCATCCCCTTTTTTGCCTGTTTGACTTTTCGGACAGAACGCGATATCTTCTCCATATGGAGTCTGTTTGACAAAGTAAATATACCACCGGAATCAGGAAGATGAGACGGACGCAATGGCATAGGTTTCGTCGCATTCCGAGCACTTTCATTTTTGAGCATTTTTCAAGCCCTATCAGGCTTCTGGATCCGATTTTGGATCACCTGTCTACCTATGTGTCTCCCCTTTCAGTGTGCCAACTCACTACCACATCACCTATATGACCATAAGGACTGTACGGTCAGCTGCCACGTCAACATTTTACGGACTATATAGTTAACAAAATTTTGCATGTTTGGCAAAACGAACAAACCACGATATCTTTCTCATACGGTGCCTGTTTGAGCCCATTCAAGTTGCGTTGGGTTCGTAACAAAAAGGATTATGCACATGTCTATTTTGAAGCAATTCTAAGAACTTTTATTTTTAGTCCTTCCTGGACCCATTTTGGTGACTCAATCCATTTTGGATCAAAAGCACTTGTGAAATCAAGATAAATGTGAGGGATCGAATCTTTGGCAAGAAAATAGATACTACCATTTCTGTCTTAGATTTGGCCCCATAGGATGACGTTATGGTAGTTAATACCAACAATAAATCATATGCCAGTAAGGGAAAATATGATTCTTCCAAGACTACTTTTTCCACTAGCACATCCACTCAAAATATTGGCTCACAAGCTTCCCACCTTTCTACCGGTCATCAAGTAACCATTCCTTATTCAAAGCATAATATTTTAAATCATTTGGTAAACATAAAAGTTGATGCTACTCTTTTGGATATGGTAATTGTACCATAACAACAACAACATCTTAGAGATTTCATGAAAGGTAAAACTTCCAACATAGCCAATCTCACGGAAGATTATGATGAAGAAGAGTCTCATGTAAATAATATAGGTGTAAATAACTTTAGGAGATCTGTAAATTACCCCCATTTCTATATTTATGTAAATATTTTAGAAAGAATATCCCATTGCTACCTCATTGATGGTGGCTCAGGCCCAAGTATCATGTTAAAGGTCATTATGGAAGAATCAGGCCTCTCTTGTACAAACGAAAATATGAGAAACATGCTCTCCTATATTAATCAACAACAATCCACGATTGGTGAGAGAAAATATGTAACTTTACTACTTTGCACACATCTAGAGATACACACCACCCTTAACATCCAAGCTTTCGATGTGCTTGTCAACAATTACTCAATTATTTTGGGAAGAGATTGGCAATACCTAAAAGGTGGTTACTTGTCTTTAGATGGGTCACATCTATCTATCCCTAAGGATGGAATAAACTTTATTTTTCTTAGAGAAGATCCTATCTCACCTTACATTGAGAAATCTCCTCAACTAAATGTCAATTATGTTGAGGAAATATTGGGTGTTTACTCTATTTTCACAGAAGAAGATGACATACCACGTGAACAATTTGACTATGATGATGAAATGTGGCATATGCACTTTGATAGTGCATGATCCAACGAAGGAAACTTAGATGGTATTATCCTTTACTCACGTGTGGGAAAAAAATATAATTTCTCCTTCAGGTTGGAATTCGCTTGCATCAACAACATTGTTGAGTTCGAAGCCCTATTGTTAGGTATCGAGAATGATTATAATCTAGGTTGTGGTCATCTAATTACCATATTCAGTGATTCTGAGCTTGTGATGTTGCTAGAAAAATTTATAATCCCAATAACAAGCTGATGAAAAGGTACACTCAGGCTGTTTAGGCCTTGATTTCAAATATGTTGTTTTTCAACATCACTCACATAAAAAGGGAGATTAACACAATGGGTGACAAGTTGGTAGTTTTTTATACCTCCCTTACTCAACAACAATTATCGTAGTGACCTGATTGCACATTTATGTCTCTATATCGTCCACATATACCTGAAAATGTTGAATCATGGAAGGTTTTAAAAAATGATGAGGATATCTATGCTTTCTTGCAGAATGAACCTCTTAAGCCTAAGGAAGTGATTTCTATTGAAGATAATAAGTTTCCAAAGGGCTTGAATCCTCTTGAGAGTTCATTTTTAACGATTGATGTTGGTAAAAAGGAAAACGTTGTAGAAGAGGAGTCAAAAAGGAAAGTTGGAGACATTGTCTCCATGAACATTGGAACCTCAAATGATCCCAAGATTCTTAAAATAGGAGCTCAATGTTCACAAGAGGAAAAATAAATATTCATGGACTTATTCCATGAATTCAAGGACATATTTTCTTGGTCATATGAGGATCTTCATGGTTTTTATCCTAACGTCATCCAACACACCATTCCTATTAAGGAAGGGGTGAAACCAGTAAGGCAGAGACAAAGACCTATAAACCATGCCCTTAAAGCTACTATCAGAAAGGAAGTTTAAAAATTACTAAAATATCAAATCATCTTTCCAGTAAATTATTATGAATGGGTCTCAAATATGGTTTCTGTACGAAAGAAAAATGGTGAGATTAGGTTATGTGTTGACTTTTATGCTTTAAATAGAGCTAGTGTTAAAGATAACTTTTCGCTTCCTAACATGGAGATGATCTTGCAACAGGTAGTTGGGTCTCAAATAATGTCCCTAATTGACGGTTTTTTTGTATACAATCAAATTAGAGTCAAGAGTGATGATAAATACAAAACCACATTCACCATCATATGGGGTACCTTTTCCTACAAAAGCATGCCTTTTGGCATGTCTAACGCAAGTGCCACATTCTAGAGAGCTATGCAAATAACGTTTGACGATTTGATTGGTAACATAATTCAGGTTTATCTTTATGACTTAACTGTTTACTCTAAAAAATGATCAGATCATTTTGGTCATCTTAGGAAAGTCTTTCTGCATTGTAGAAAATTTGGTATGTCATTGAATCATTCTAAGTCTATTTTTAGAGTTAATCAAGGCAAAATCCTTGGTTATATTTTTTTTGACTGTGGTATTAGTATTGACTCTGAGAGAGTTGTTGTGATTTCCAACCTCCCTACTCTTACCTCTAAGAAAAGTGTTCAAGATTTCATGGGTACCATTAACTTTGTTAGGAGGTTTGTTCTTGACTTCGTTGTGATGGTTAAACCTATTCATAATTTGCTGAAGAAGGATAAAACCTTCTCTTGTACTTTTGAGGAAGACAAGGATTTTATAGGAATCAAGAAAGCAATCATCTCTGCACCAGTTTTAGCCAAGCCTAATTTTAATAAAGGCTTCATCATATATACCAATGCCACAAAAGAGGAAATCTCTTCCACCCTTCTACAAGATAATGGCCAAAATCAAGAAAATCCCATAGAATATATGATTCAAAGTTTATTAGATGATGAGTTGAAGTATACTCTAATTGAAAAACACGCTTTCTCCTTGGTAAAATATATAGGAAAGTTCAGGCATTTTATTTTGGGCAAGAAAATGCAGGTAAGAGTCCCTTTTCCCGCAATGACATATTTTCTTACACAGACTCATATTTCAAGGAAAATTTCTCATTGGCTTGCCAAGATTCATGAACATGATTTAATGATAACCACAACCAAAACTATTAAGGGACATGATCTATCTCTTCACTTGGCTCAACAACCTGAAACAAGTGATTCTTTTGAGGAAGACGAGAATGATTTATCGACATTATTTTTCTTGAAAACTCTTGATATTAACTTGGATTATCATCCTTGGTACAAGGATATGATCTATTATATTTTGCATCATAATTTCCCAATTCGTTTAGATTCCCATCACCGTAGAATATTATGCTTGATATCCTCGAAGTACCTCATCCTAGGGAGGATCCTTTATCGTAGATTTGTAGATGGGATACTACTAAGATGTGTTGATGATAACATAGCCCAAATTTTTTTAAATGAACTTCATGGATCCACAGATTCTAACCTCCATATTTGTGGCCATTTCTCAAAAAAAGATACTTCTTTAAAGATCATCAGGGATGGTTATTTTTGGCCCTTGATGTTTCAAGATTATTTCAAGTTTGTTTGGGCTTGTGAAAATTGTCAAAAGTTTTCTGGGAGGGAACATGTTTCAACTATTCATTTACAATCAATTTTTCCTAATTTCCCATTGGCTTAATAGGGATTGGACTTCATCGGCTCTATCAACCCTCCATATTCCGGTGGAGATTTATTTAGCTTGACGATAACAAATTAATTTACCAAGTGGATTGAATCTGTCCCTCTTAAAAACGCACAGGATGAGAAAGTGATCAACGCCTTAGAATCTAATATCTTCACACGCTTTGGTCTTCCACTCGAAATAATATAAATAATGGATCAATGTTTATTTCTTAAAATTTTGCTTGTTTTTTGAGTGAATTTGGATTTAAGAACTTCACCTCATCCACCTATTACCCTTAGGGAAATGAGAAAGATCAGTCAACCAACAAAAACCTGGTCAAGATCCTGAAAATGATTATTGATAACAGGCCCCGTCAATGGCACACTCTTATCACATACGCACTGTGAGATTATCGCACAACCACCAAAACAACACTAGCCATGCCCCTTTCTTACTCTTATATGGTTAGGAAGTTGTGATTCTTATTTAACTTCAACTTACTTCCCTTCATTTAGCAATATAAGCTGAGGAGTTAAACTCCAATGATATTTCCCAAAGGATGAATGCTCTTCTAGATTTAGAAGAACAAAGAAGACATGCATTCAAAAATATAAAGAAAAGGCAGTAGACAGTCAAGAAGTACTTCGATAAGCCTGCCAAATCTATCAAGTTTAAGGTCAATGAAAAAGTCTTTCTTTGGGACTCTGCACATGCTGATAAAGGAAAGCATTCTAAATTCCAAAATCTCTGGCTAGGTCCTTACAAGGTTGCTCTAGTATTGGGAAATAATACTTACATGTTAAAATACTTCGAAGAGAAGTTATTCTCTTTTACGACTAATGGATCACATTTGAAACATTATGTTTAGATTATATAACTATAACACTTTCTGAATCAATGTTTCTTGTAAATATCAGTTTAGGTTGTACAATTGTTTTAATTTTTTGCATTTTATTTTCTTTAGTACCGTTGCTTCAGTTTCTAGTTCTTATTGAGGTTTGATTTTTAATTTGACTGTAATTTCTTTTCACTCTGCCTTTGATTTCATTGAATTTTTGTTTCATCTTGTTTGAAAAAGTCATGTACAACCACAATTTTTCCTTGATTTGCAGAAGTATGCTTAAGTAGTGATAAGTAACCAGAATAAAAAGAAAGACAATCACTTGTGGTCCACAACCTTGTATCGTGCTACATCTACAACCACTTTAATTTGCTTGAGTGCTAAAGCTATTCCCTCTCTCTTCTTTTCCTTTTGTACCTTTCACCACCCCAATTTGAAAGAGCATACCAGAGAAAAATGAAAACTTTTGAGTACATAAACAATTTTTTTTTCTTTGTTTTCCAAACCAAAAAGCTGAGTTCGAGCCAATATAACAATGCATTCCATGTGGAGTCGCTGGTGTTGACTCTCAAAATCATCAAAGAGTCATTTGCTTGCAAATAATTGCAAGGCATACACATTTAAAAAATATATATTATATACTTATATATTAAGTAAACTATAAGTGGGGACCCCCTATAGTGTCATTCAAATAAATAACTAGGAAGATCCCCTTTGAAGAAAAAGGCACTTAAATTATTTATTGTTGATGTTTGTCTTTGACACTTATGGACCACCTGCATGATGATCATTTTGATATAATATTGGCTTTAAATGATAACAATAGTTGTTTCAAATGCTATTCAAAACTCCTTTTTGGGCATTTTTTGATTCTAAGTACAAATTCTTGGCAAAATCATCTAAAACAAAAGGGGTGTTTTATGGCTATTGTTTCAAATGATAAACGATTTTTTTTTATGAATGCATCGACATGATATTTACCCACTAGTTGCTAAGTTTTAGAAATAAAAGAAAAGGGTGACCTACATACATATTCACATAGCACATCACTTATATATATTACATAGGTTATATGTACATGGTCCAATACATATTAGACAAGCTACAAGGATATTTGGGTATTTGGTGTTTTATTGTTGCATATCCTTGTTTCTTGAAATAAAATGTCATGGAACCTTATGCATAACCATGTTGGTCTACTCACATGCACATCTCGGTCGGGTCAAGTTTGAACTAAATTTTTTTAGGTCAAATCCCTCTTATTATCAACATTCTATTGTTCGTTA